>VXAC01006013.1:286902-326107 GCA_013399225.1 Rhipidura dahli
TTTTTTTTTTTTTTTATGCCTGCTGTTTAAGCTACAATTTTTGGAGCTATAGCTGTGAAATCATCATGATGTTCATTAACAAGCGTGTGTTTCATTTAAGAGGCCCAGATAATGGTTCTTTAGGACAGTGTCACATCTCAGGCTGGGGGAACATGCCAGCCAGCCAGCAACAAGCCAAGCCTTAAGCCAAGCCTTAGTCATAAAGGAAAATCTTGGTCCTTAATAAAAAATCATCAAGAACATGTTTTTCATATAACGTGTATTGTGCCAGCCAACAGCCCTCTTGTCACTTTGATGCCAACCAAATGAAATACAGATTAAACAAATTAAATTTCCTCTGACATTGAAAGCACACCAGGACAATGGATTCCAAGCACTGAGTGGTGTCACGGGAGGAGAGCAGGGCACAGGGTAACAGATAGACTTGTGTTTGCATTAACCCATCACAGGGCACTCTGCTGGTTTAGACACAATTCTTCTCTACTCCACGTGGTACTAAGGCCCTCTAGGACTGCCCTAGGAATAGATCTGTAAGGACAGAGAGCAGGTGAAACTTTGCCTTCAGCCTCATCTGGAGAGACAACACTCCCTGAAAATTTCAGGGTGTTATCTACTTCCCTTAGTCACTTATGATTATGCATTAGAACAATAAAAATGATACCAGAAGTTGCTATGGCCTGGCAAACTTCACTCCTGCAGAAACCAAGACCATGTTCTTTGGCTTTACCTGGTAGAGCTTCACTGGTAAGAAAACTCATGGGCCAAGTATTTCCCAATCTCCAGGCTGCTGCACATTGTACAGATTCATCCACTGACTTGACTTGGATTTGACCCACAGCCAGAGATTCACAGCCCACAATCAGTGGTGCCTCCTGAATCAATAAAAATGGCTGTAGAACATCAGAAACCACATTCCCAGCAGCTGCATCCCCAAAATCTGTTGCTGTTTCCAGCCCTTAACCACCTATGCTCACTACAGCCCACGTGTTAAGCCTCTGAATGTTATCACATTACTTAAGTTTTCTTGACAAAGAGGCTTTCAGAAGTGGGCCAAATCCATCTGTGCATTGTTAGTGCAAGCAAAACTACAGCAAGAACTACCTCTGTCTTCCTTCTTCTTAACAATCAGATCCATAGATCTATAGAGGCAGCAAGATCCACTTTGTAACCATCTAATTTTCCTCGGCTTTCCTTAGTCAGATGCTGCAAGTTGGCAAACAGCAGGTAGTAACTCCAGAAAAACACATCTCAAGGGTGCCTGAAAAGTGTATTTCTCTCAGATGATGTACCAGACAGTAAAACTGCATTCTGCATCTCAAACCACCCGAAGTGACCAGTTATCAGATCAATGGGCAGCAATCTTGCACAATTACACTTGCAACTCACGTGTCACTGCACAGAAATTTCTGACTTTCTAATTCTTCTTCAAGCTTTCCCTCCATTTATTATTTAATAAATTGCCTATAGGAGCTTTAATTGTAAACATTTGTTAAAGATATCAAACCTAGAAATGTGCTAGAATGTTTCCCACCTCAAGCTTTAATGAGTTTACAATACCTTCAGCCCATATGCTTCAAAAACGTTATCCTCAATTATGTAACAGGAGGTGCTCTGCTGATATCTGTTAACAGCTAGAACAGCTGTGGTTTTCTGCTTTTTTGCACTGCTCAGGAGAAGCAGCAAGTTCAGCTTCCTTTTCTTTTTAATTTGGTTGCAAAACCTCCGAGCCGAACAGGTGTGTGCAATCACGAACCACAGCGATGGGCCCAAACTGCTGCTCTTCTAAAAATTCCCCCAGTCAGTGACACACACTGGTCAAGGTTGCACAACCTTGTTTTCCACAGGCTGTTTCTGATGATTCATTGCCCTCACGGAGGTGAGTTTCAATTATCGTTAATACTTTTTTTTTCTTGTACTGTACTAAGAACTTCCTCATTTTCATCTCTTCTCTTCCTCCCCCAAGCTCTCCTAATTTAGAGTGAGTTTCCTTGTTAATCAAGAAACTTACCTTGAACATTAAAGAAAAAAATCTCCCTATGTGTGCCCAGAGCAGACTATAACAGCAGAAAATTCCCTATGTAATTTTATCCTCACTGGGCTCTATGAAAATGCTCTTCATTCCTTCACCTCTCACTAACAACTGGCAACAGCCAAACACTTTGTGGTGTTGTGGGATTGTTCTGCAAGGGACACTTGTCCAGAGCTACCAAACTAATTTCACATATAGGAGAGCTTATACTTCCACTGGAATCAAAAGCAAGAACATGCCATGAACTTGACTGCCTCATATTCCTGCAATTCCCCATTCCCTAATTTTCTTGTCATTTGAGGTCTTCTCACTTCATCTTAACAAAAGAAGAGTTGTGGGGGAAAAAAAAAAAAAAACCCACAAATCCAAAGCACACCAGGAAAAAATTAAACTTTAGGAGCCAAATTTCTTATGACTTTTTTTGTCAATGTAACCTCCATTTCCTTTCCCTAGGTCTCCATCCTCACCTAAGTGTCAGCACACTACTGTAAATAAGAGGAAATGTGTGGAAAAAAAATGGGTCTTCAGGAGGTCAGACAACACCAAGAGCTGCAATTGTGAAAGCTGACATCAGACAGATCTCACTTTTATGTCTTCACAAATTCTGTCTGCAAATACATCAGACACTTTGCTTTAGGAAAGGTAATAACAGCTGCTTCCCAATGGAGAGACAGGAGCTGGTGCCTCGAGTGCTGCTGTCCCTACTCAGCGTGCACTGAACACCCCATGTGGGTTCCTACAAATATTCCAATAAGGCATCACTCGGGGCAGGAATTGGTTTTCCTTCTTTATGGACACTGGGCTTTCACAAGGTTTTCCAAACCCATGTGTTTACAGGCACATCCTTCCCCATGGATCTGCCACACCAGAGAGGGAAGGGCTTCAGGAGGAAGGGGTTGAACCTCCCTCCACTCCTCCATCTGCTTCCCTTCACCCTACTCATGGTTTCTGAGAAGTCCAGACTGGCTGGCACAACAGAGGGAGGCAGGGGAAGCTCTGCTTGGTGTTGCCTGCTGAGCTTGAGCAATTCTGGACTTCTCAGAAGCACTTACATTTTATCAACACACACTTCGTATCTAAGGAGTTTAAGGTCTATCTAAAGGTTAGGTGGCAGCAGAATGTAGAACCTACGTCCAAGTTTTGGATTTCAAAGGGTAAATCCCAGATAGACACTTAGGATCAAGTGCTTTTCTACAGCCAAAACCTATGAAAACTCAAACATCCCACCTGGCATGTACTTGTACTTTTAGACATCTAATTATCCTCAAGGACCTAAGCATGTTCCTTGCTGTAAGTCCTCAGAAAGTTGATGCTGAAAGGATCTGGATGCCCTGTTTTTTGGGTCTGACACCTTAGCAGGGAACACATTTCCCACAACTCTCCCAACACAGAGCAGAGAGCTCTGCACATCTCTTCCAAACCCCTGTGGACATGCTGCAAGTCACATGTGCTGAGTGTCTGCAAAAACAAGGTCGTTACAAAGCAGCCACACCAAAATACAAGACCATGAGGTCTATTTCAAGGGAAGCTGGATGGCAGCATCCAGGACATTTAGAAAGAAGGAACAGAAACTTTTTTTTCTCTGAACTTTTCCTTTGGAGCCTCATGACTTCAGATTTTGCAAGTGCTTAGGGAAAGATACATGCACATCAAGAACCTGTGATTCACTAGGCTGCAGTCTGTAAATTTAACTCCTGAATCACAGGATCTGTAATTGTAGAATGATTCTCTACCAACTTAGAGTCAAATAGCCAAAGAGAAAATATATATCCACAGAAAACAAGCAGAGAAACCACCATCAAGGTGCACCAGACTCATCTTCCCTACAAAGAGGGGCACTAAATTGCTGATTCATCACGTAAATTCTGAAATTCAACACTGGCCACCGCAACTTTCACCTTAACAGCAGAGACAAAAATAAATCTCCTTGATAAAAACAGTGTTCTGACCATTGCTCATCTGTGGAAGACACCGCAGCCAGACACCAAGTCCACATCTAACAGCTTTTGTGCACTGACCTGATTCTTAATGGATGTTTTAATAGATGGTAGTCTGTGGCCTTGCATATAAAATAAAATAAAAAAAAATCATCACCATCATTGTTACTTCAGAAGTTATTACAAGCTCCCTTAGATGAATATTGCATTCGTGGAATGCTTACAACAGGATCACAGAATGGTTTGGGTGAAAGGGACCTTAAAGTTCATCCAATTTCACCCCTGTGCCATGGGCAAGGACACCTTCCATTAGACCAGATTGCTACAAGCCCTGGCCAACCTGTTCTTGAACACTTCCAGGCATAGAGAATCAACAGCTTCTCCAGGGTCTCATCAGCTTCCCAGGGAAGAATTTCTTCTTCCTGGGATCATGTAGTGAGTTTGCACGGCCTGGTTTTTGGCAGCAGCTGTAGCTTTACCAGCACAATTTATTATGGGAGACCTTAAGAGCATCAGTCAGCACCCGCAGTGCTGCTCATGTCACCCACCATCCCTTTCCCCTCATACAATAACTGTGCATTTTAAAAAGGTGCATCAGACAAAACATAACTCGCAGCACTTTACTGACACAGGAACATGAGCTTTCCTGGGCAGTAAAATACACACTCGAGAAAGATGACATGCATGATGTAGACAGATTATCTTAAATATCAGGTGTAAAATTACTTCTCCAGCAGTCATAGAATGATTTCAAGTCTGGTCACCTCATTTAAGTATCCTAAATCCCACTCTGCAGTTACCAGAGCAGCTGGCATGATCCACCCTTTGCTCAGGAATTTAAAAAAATTAATAATAATAAATTGACTAGAGTAGCACTAGTAACAACTGCTTTCTTACTCACATCTACACTCCCCAAAAAGGCAGAGGAAAAAAAAAAAACAACCAAAGAAAAGGAAAAAACCCCTCTTCTTCATAGGGTCAGAAGGCAAGGGCTTCAATTCATTAGAGAAGACAGCTTCCTTTGCTTTGCATCACCTTAAGGCTAAAATTCAGGATGTACCTTTTCACATTCCCACCAGGGCAAGCTTTATTGCTGCTTCTCCTCAGAAGGATACAAACACTATTGATTTTTAGCTCTCTTTTTTACTCTGTGTCAGTACCATCATATACATGGCTATATAATATCATAATTGCCCTGCTGTGTTGAGATTTTGAACTGCCGTGGAAAATGCAAGGAGACAACAAGGAAGTTTGGCAGTCAAATAAATCAGGATTGTTTGGGGAGGTGAGCTGCCAAGCCAGGGTGTTTTGTTTTGGAAAGAGACAGGAGAAAGGCACCCCCAACCAATTTATGGGTGTCTGGATCATGGCAGAGGCACCAGGTTAGCAACTGTCCATGTCACAGACAGGCAGGTTGGGTAATTTCTTGTTGCATTTTATTATTTATGTGGCACAGGGTAGACCAGTGAAAAACAGACCTCTAGAAGGGAAGGGAGAAAAAAAAATAAGGATTCTTTTTTTGAGAATTAAAGCAGGAGAGCTTTTTTCCTCCTCTTTAATGATTCTGCTGGAATAGCCAGTGTCAGTAAGGTATATTTGCACACAATTTTTTCATAGAGAAAAAGAGTACTTTGAGTCAATTTGGCTACATCTGTAGTGATGTGTAAGTGTTTGTACTGCTGGTTAAATTCTTTGATTACTTCTCATTAGGGATCAGGGAGTAGTGATTTGGTATTTCAAACACTTCAAGTTCAGCCCAAAATCAGATTTATGTCAGTCCAATGTAGGGCTTGTAATTTAATTTAAGGCCATGGCTACAACTCACAAAAGTGGAGGTGTGATCAGATTGCATATTGGACACTGAATTGTGGAAATGAAGCTCACAGTTTAAATTCAGCTCAGCTCGAGGAGAGAAAGGATGTTACTGTATTTACCATCTTCATCTTTTGGTGGAGAAATAGAGGCTATATGCATTTAGGACTTCAGATTCTGGTAGCTACATATGTCTCTGAAATATTTTTAAATACATTTTACTACATTTCATCTGGTTCTAAAGTGGATGTGTCATAATAGAGGTCATCAGCTTCTGTCTGAAGCCTGCTGCATCGGGCAACTTTAGTTACAACGCTGAGTATTAGCTCAGTAATAAACCCTCCCATCTGAGATAGGGATTCAGATAAGACCCTCATTTGACTTCATGTTTTCACCCAGTCTTTAAACTCCATACTGTCAGAGGAGTGTCTGGATTTTTTGCTTATAAAACACCCAGAAAATGCATATTTTAAGTCAAACAGAAAAAAAAAAATGGTATCAAATAGTATAGTTTTATTTTTTATCTCATTCACTACAGGAGAAATGGGACAGTGCAAGTTCCTAGTCCTAAAAATGGTCTTTTCTACTTTCTTATCAGTAATCAGCAGTAATCACAGAGTGAAAAACCATCCTGAACTGCAGTTCCTCCACGGAAACTGGAAAAAGTGATTCTTCTCTAAATGACACAGAAATAGTCATATTTTATGGCACATATATATATATGCATGTATATATATGTGTGTGTATTTAAAATCATCAATTTTCATTTAGTAATGTGTCAGAAGTGTTAAAAAATTCTGCTAAATATTTCAGTGTTAAGCGGAAAAAAATTGCCTGAAATACCACTAAGTATATAAAATAAAATTTAAAAAGTGAAAATTTATTTCAACATTTCCATAAAATTTGAAGTCTTCCATTAAGAAGATGATTATGCAGGCATTAAATGCCAGGTAAGCATATCATCTGCAAGGCAGAGTTGGATGTTGGAAGGCAAACAGCTCCTGAAAAACCCCCATGGTGTACAAGGTAGCAGCACTTTTTACCCCAAATAATTCTGGATTTGTCTGTTAGAGCCTTTATTGGGGTCTTGTTTCAGAGCTCATCTAAATAAATGGCAAACCTCATCTCCGGCAAGAACACAAGCATTGTGTAGACCTCAGTGCCCCCCAGAATCAAGGAGACAAACTCCAAATTCTTTGTTTTGTGGAGTTATCCTCAGTGGTGGATCTCATGCAGCCTCCTCAGAGAATTATTAAGGTTAGGAAAGACCTCCAAAAGAGAGTCCAACCCACATCCTAGTGTTCAGTAGCTGGAATATCTCTTGTTTTATGGCACCTCACCTGCTACAATATTCACTGTCCCATTGCTTGTAGCAATGTAAAGTAATTCCATCAGCGTTGTAAAGCTCACGGGCTGCTACTCCCAGTTAACAAGTTATATTTAGCTCAGGCTCAACACTCCTGGTTTTGATACAGTCTCTTTACTCCAGATTCAAAGGTAATGGGTTCTACTATTAAAATTTTATCAGACATCTATAAATGTAGCAGTTGCTTTAGACTGCATCACACAAAGGGAAGAAAGAGGAGAGACTGATAAATCTTAAAGATTTTATTATTAATACAGGGAGAATGTCCTTTGTTGTGACGTGTTTTATCGGTGCGCTCACCACAGTTCAATTTAACTTAAGAAGTAGGAAGATTGTTTCCCAAATGACAAGTATCATAAATGAGCACAAGCAGAGAAATCCCTGTATTTATACCCCAGAGAGAAATGCCAGACTACCTGCACAGAGCCAGGCTACTGGGCAAACCTGCAGGTTCAGGGGGAGCCAGCCCGCGTTTCACCGCCCTCGACAAACGCAACCGCGCGGCTCCGCCGAGTTTTGATCCGCTGCAGAGCCAGCGCTGCGCTGTGTCAGGTTACACTGGGTCACGTCTCATCTGTGATGTGACACAACATGACATGACTCAATGTGATGCTCTGCACAGAGCGGGCAGGTGCCCACAGGAAGCATACACTCCGTGACTACGAGCGAGTTGTTCGGCACAGCAGGTACAGCGCTCCGAGCCGCTCTGCACAGCCATTGATGTAGATAATTAGTATACAAAACAATGCTCTGCAATGTGCTCATTCCAACTCAGTTGTTTCCTATAAAACATACCCCTGAAAAGTGTTTTATGGGGGCTGTCGGTTGAGATGATTCCACGTTTGGGTGTTATAATATTGCAAAGAGTGAAGTCACCTGCCTCAATAAACCACGTTGCATGTTAATTTGGGAGGCAATGTTCAAATACTGCTATATGAAGGGACATCAGCTAGGTAGATTTTGCATTTTATTTCGGTGAATAAACCTTTCTATAATGTTGTAGCAGACTGAGCACAGTATTTATAGCCAAAGTTGCACTCTCTTCACCCCTGAGAAGGCCCCCAGCCCAGCAAGTGCTGATGGTTACCTCTTCACGGTAAATGGGAAGCAGCTACATTACAATTCATTACCAAGCAACAAAAGAAAAGCTTTCCTCGACACAGCAAACTTACTTTGCATGCTTTTGCAAACTGACATATTATGACTTATCATAGGAACATCAACATTACTGTTTCTGATTGTTAATTGGCAAAAAAATTCTACAGCACATTTCAACAGTTGTGTCGTTTGATTTAGTTTGTAATTACCATAAAGAGCCTCATGGATTAACATAACTCATGGTTCTTCAACGAAGGTCTGCTAATCTCCTTCTTTTTCATAATCTATGCATTGAAAAGCATCCTGTCTTCCCAACCCAGGCAATTTCAGGTAAAAAAAAAACCAGGAAAACCTTCCCATTTCTCATTTTGGAGGCAATTACTAATATGCTTACTTTTAATCAATTAATTTTACTTTTTTCTAAGTGCCAACAAAAAGAACAGTTCAGAAAGCCAGTCAGCAATGGATATTTTTAGATATCATGTGAACAGCAATTTTAAAAAGACACCAAAAAAGTCTCTCTCCTGGACACACTACCACAATTACCACGAGGTGATTTGCTTATGCAGCTCTGCAAGGAAGTCACACAGAAGAAACTGAGAGCACTCCCTGACCCCCAAATCTTGTACCCCCTCTGCAAACAAAGGACTGAGGATCATGCATTGGCATGTGAAGGCAGCAGAAGAGCCCTCTCTCCTCCACCCACACACCAGATTCCTGCTTCCTCTGTAGGTGCTGTGGTTTGGCATTTAACTGGAGGAACGCGCTCCTGGGCACGGAGTGAGTGAGGTGTGACAGTGGTGTGAAGCTGAGCAGCTCACACACACCATGCAGCACACTGTCCCTGTGCCTGCTCAGGGCCAGGGGTTGGAACCCGAGGATTTTTAAGGTCTCCTCCAGCTCCAACCATTCTGTGATTGTCAGCAAGCTACAGGTGCGTGTAAGAAAAGGCAGGAGAAGCAGATGTGTGACTGCAAGGGGCAAGGGCGATAACAGCCCCAGTCAGAAAGCATTCAGCCCAAGGTGCCCTTGTTTTATATTTAGGTATTCCTTGCCTATAGTTTTAAAAGCATGTGTGCAAAATGAGCAGCTTTATTTTGCCCTTACAGGAGAGATGTTCCCAGCCAACCGAAGGGGGATGATGTACTGTAGACTGACAAGGGCTGCTAGGCTCGATCACCGCAAGTGTTTCAAACTGTGGGAGAGCTAAACACAGAGTGAGAACGTTTTATTTTTAAAAAGCCTGGCAAGCCATGCTCCCCATATAGCTCACTTCCTCCCAGAAACTTTCCCTAAAATATTTTTGTTTGATATTTTGATCCAAGTCCCTATCGGATCCAAATCCGAGGCTCCTGACATCTGCTCCCATCTTTTCCGGAGAAGCTGGAGCCTTCAAAAGCAGGTAACTGCTGCCTCTGTACCCTGACTGCAAACATGCTCAGAGTGGTGACAATGGTCTGTTCTCAACTGTCAACGTTTACCAGCTTCTACCCACTTCTCCAAGCTCCAGCCCTGCCATATGCTCAGTGCAGAGTAGCCCCTGATGATGTGTTGTAACGAGGATGATCCTGTTTAAAGGTTTGTGCATAATACAAAAATAAATATCAGCGTTATTGGCAGCAGCAGCAACACATATAATCATTTGCCTGGAAACTCCTCTTACTAATAGACATGGATTTCAGTCACTTTTTGTCTAGCCAATTTTAACTGTTTGAGCTGGCAGTGCTATGCCAGGTATCTGTTTGAGAGACAGATGCTTTGGAGACATTTCAGCTCAAAAAAGTTGAGGCATTTCTTTGATGAGGACTGGGGAGAGGAAATGCATTGCCTTGCCCAGAATAACAGCAAGGCTTATTCTTGCCAAAGATCCTACCACTATTCCAAGTAGGAACTTGGGATTCAGCAGAAATGGGGGTAGCTCTTGTCCAGGATCACCCATTTGCCTTTGGCCAGGTTGTTCATATTTATAGCTCAGGTTGTTCTTATTTACATCTCAAGTTTATATCTCAAAGATTTTTAGGGTTTTTTTTTCAAAGTTGAAATGTATTTTCTCACAAGCCAAACCTACCCCTACTCAGGGTTTTCTAAAGCCATTTACACAGCAGGGGAGAGTTTTGTGCTGAGCTTAGGGCTACAGGAGTAAAAGATTTTATCACCTGCAAATGCCGTTCCTGGATTTAGGGCTGCAGATCCAGAGCAAACACAAATTTCTACAGAATCACAGAATCACCAGGTTGGAAGAGACCTTCAAGATCATTGAGTCCAACCCCTGCCCCAACACCTAAACTAAAATAAACCATGGCACTGAGTGCCACATCCAATCTCTTTTTAAACACGTCCACGGACTGTGATTCCACCACGTCCCCGGGTAGATCATTCCAATGTTTTACCACTCTTTCTGTAAAAAACTTTTTCCTGATATCCAACCTATATTTTCCCTGGTGCAGCTTAAGTCTGTGTCCTCTTTTCTGTCTGAAAAGACTGTCCATGCTTTTCAGACAGAAATTAGATAAAAGTGGGGTTAAGGGGAAATCTGGATGAAAGGAAAGTATGAATCTGCTAAAACAGGATAAAGGTTGGGGAAGAAAATCTGATCAAGACAAGGTGAAATGCTGGGTACCAGACAGTACAGAGAAGGCTCTGGGTAGAGGAGAAACAGAAATAGAGTAGAATCTATCCCCAACATAAAGCAACAGCAACCAGGCTGCAGGTAAAAAAAAAAAATCCTGCGAGGGAAGTGTGATAATGCTTTGGTTTTAAACTCAGCTTGTCCGCAGAAAAGCCCACATGAACAAGCTCAGAGTGTCAATGTTTGGCTTCTCAAACCACAGACTTTTTGTTTCTCCGTCCTCACAGAAACATCTGTGTGGCTGTAACCCCTGCCTCGCTCACATCTCACTCCCAAACATTCACCCCGGCGAGCGCGGCAGAGGACGTGATCAAACCCTGTCATAACGTACACACAGAGAAGGCCACTACATGTGTATACAATTAAGGCCACACAGGCTCCTTTTCTGACTTTTGAGTCTCAGGCACTGCTGCATTTTGTGCTGTGCAAACAGAGGATGCACACACCCAGGAGCCTCCCCCCTGGGATGGGGTGCATTTGGGAGCAGCATCCTACACCGAGGCAAAGTCTCAATGGAGTCTGCGGGAGCTGCAGGGTGCTCAGCACTTTTGAAAAGCAGAACACTTATATTTAGACTCTTAAATGAACTTCGCAGCCTAAATTTAGGCTCCTATTTCTGACACCAAATAAAAAAAGAAAAAAAAAAAAAAATCCATATGAGCCTCCAAATTTAGAGCTGGGTACCTCAACGTAGTCATGTCGGAGTGAAATGTAAACCTTGCACTTCGGCCCACATTCCTATCAAGTTGATTTCCAAAAGGGGAAGCGATCAAGCACGCAATATTTTAAAAGGAAAATAATAATCCAGACTTGCTCGTGTGAATTCCTTACATCCTGCTTTATTGCTAGCTGAAAGTCAATTGATTTGGATCTCACTTGCAGCCTCTCATACAACTGCAACTCCATCAGCTCTAACGAAAGCAAGATTTTTGCAAAATTTCCATCTCAACTTCAGCTGTTAAATCATATTTCCAAAGGGAACAGTGGCATATAAAAAAGTTTTAGTCCCAGCAAAGTCAGCAGGGCTAAGGCCCCTAAATCCATGCTGAAGTATTACACACCTTTCAATTTTGACTCGTATAAAATATCACTGTGCAAATATTTTCCATTTGCAGGAATCACCTGCTCCTGACAGCTTCTCAGGGAATTTTTCTTCACATGTAATACAATCTAAACATATGTGTTGCATTAAGTTGGGTTATATCAGGTCATGCCACCTGACACAGTATATCCCAACATAATCTAATGCCATGTAAATCATTCATTACAACAAACCTAAGGGGGAAAAAAAAAGGCAGAAAAAACCCCAACTTTTCTCCCACCTCACAGGCAGCTGCAGCAGATAAAGTGTCTATATTTTCATAAAGGGCCAGGTGAGCATCTGTGTTCTGGTGTTATTCCAAGGCATTTCCCTACATCTCCTTTTCCATGGTGGCCACAGCTACAGTCCCGAGCTTGCTGATAACAAGTAGTGAAAGGAAGGGAAGGTTTAGGACTTGGTTTTAGAGAATATTTTCATAGCTAATATATACCACAACAAAAGTAAAAATGTCAGAAATATTATAGTAGAGCCATAAAATTCAATGCAGGTCCAAAGCTCAGTGAACACCGACAGAGGAACAGGTGGGAGAGCAGGTGAAGTGGATCAGCTGTCCCAGGAGGTGAACACAAGCCACGGTGCAAATCCATTCCCATAGAGGCCAGATTTCAGGTTCTCTCACCGCAGGTTAAGCAACAGAAACCAGTAATTCCACATCACTTCACCAGCTTTACCTAACTGGGGGTGATCAGCCTCTTTTACCAGCCCCACTGCTTCTCCCTAAATAAAACTGGGCAGGCAGGAGGAAAAAGAACCACAGTGCAGGTTATTCCCTGCAGGAAACCCACTCCCATCACTGGGAAGTGGCATAGAGAGGTTTCTATATCCCATTCACTCTGCAAAACATTTCATCTCCGTTCAGCCCTTAAAGCTGGAAAAATTATTCTTGGGGTTTTAAAGCAGGCATTGAAAATCAGCAGTTCTTCCATAAATATTAAACTATCACACTCATTATGACAAAGGCATCTGCTGAAGGCGATTATTTGTCTGAACAGCCCACACAGCGTAGGTAGAACATGGGTTATGTTAAGAGCCTGTTGTAGGATGCAGTCTTGTATCATTTTATAAAGTAGGAATTTTGCATCCAAAGGGTAAAGCTTAATATCATGAATTATAACCGTAGTAAGTTACTGCTGATTTTTTTTTTATTTTGCAATTCTGTATTTTTAAAGTTGTCTATTTATCTGCTAGAACTGCACTGAATTGGATTTAATTGCCAACAGATTTTTACTTATAGCAATAGGAGTGTCTTGTGAGTAGCTACAAAAGGATTCTTGCAGGAGCAGGAAAATAACATCCCTTTGCACTGAAACAAACAATTACTGCTGATGTAAAAATACAGTGAGTCTCACAGGCAAGCATGAACTCTGCTTACAGTTGAGATAATTTCAGCTGAACTGGCTTTAAACTCAAATTCATGCTAATGAAGAGACTGCAAACACACCTTGAACCCTAATTCAATAATGAGATCAACAATTACACTTAAAGGTTACTTAGCACTGCAGCACTGTGAGCAAAATCCTTTTGATCACCTATATTGTGCTGCTCATTATTTTCTTTGATGATTAATAACACTGAAAAGCACTTGGTAAAAGAATAAAATGAAGTACAATATTCATACCTTATTACAAAGTGCATTAGCAAATCAGAGCCCTCAGAGCACCTACATTAAAAAGAAAACATCATCAATATTTGATGTTTGTCTTCTTTAACATCTAGTTGTGGTTTTAACAACAGCAAAACTTTCAACCTTGGATCCACTGCAGTTCCCAAAAATGCCATCTTTTATCCAGCAGACCCACGTGCTGGCCATTTTCTTACACTTCTTTGTTTCCATCTTTGCGTGGCCCTTAGAAAATAGAAATCAGCATTTGTGAGTGTGTAATTTCAAGAGGTGAGTGGCAAGAGGCATTTCAGGGAGCAAGAGGAAGGCAGTCATTTGACTTGGTGATTTCAACACTATTCTGTGTCGGGAGGGAAAAATGGCACGAAGACATTGTGCTAGGCAACAGATCATGTAAACATTTCCTATGATAGTCTTTCATCATCTATAGGAACATTTACACTGCCAGATCTTGTCTTCTTTAAAAATGTCAGCTCGGTAAGTTTGATGCACATGTGCTCCTTCTGTAAGTGTCTGCTCAGGCAGACAGTTTACTAATTTGTGGCTCAGTAAGCCTTCCACTGCACCGAGCACCTTGAGGTTAGCACATCTCTAATCATTATTTGATAACAGAAATCTGTAAGCATCACATCCCTGGTAACAAGAACATTGTATCTTAGCAACCAGCCTTGATATTCAAACAATTTCATTAAAGCGTAGCACCTCTTAGCAGGTGGGTGAGTGCGGGTGTTGATAAACATTTATAACATGATCAACCATTGTGTTTGCCAACACTATAATCATCATGACAAATTTATGAATTTGTTTACAAGCTCTTAGGTACCAACCTAAGTAGGTAAAGCACCTCATAGCATGCTCCTGTGTCTATAGATGGAGGCGCATCCCGAGATTTGGCGCTCCTTTAAATTGAACATATTGGGAAAAAGGTTAGCAGATGAACATCACGTGTCACCGTAAAAATCACCATTTAAATTAAACCACAAAGGATGTGTTAGAGCGAGGGCAAGGATTATATTTCACCCCCAAGAGAGCTGGGAAATTTAAAGTTGAAACTGTCTGTAATCTATTCCCAGGTCCCCAGCAGGGCACAAATGTGGACACGGTGCCCGAGCCCCACGTGGAGGAACCTGGGGGTCACCCCCACCACACGCAGGGAGCAGTGGCTTCCTAACCTCAGCCAGAGCTTGGCTTCCCTGCTAAAGGGAGATACCAGGCAAACCCCTCTGCCTCTCAAGAGAAAGGGGCAAAGCTCAAATTATTTCAGTTCATCAAATACAACACACCTACACCCAAAGAAGGATGACAGGCTTTGAAGAAAGCAAATCCACCACCTTATTTGGGAAATGCAGCTTGGACATCCTCAGTCATGCTCAGCAAAAAGGGCTCAGGTAAACATATCTTCTGAAGTGGAAGCCCTCTGGGCCAGATTGGCTAAATTCTGCTTATAGAAACACAGGAAATCTTGCTCAGTTCTGGTTAGAGCCCTGTCCCTTGCTATCCCAGGAAAGCTCGTCATATAACGCTGTTCAGAAACTACTTAGCTTCATCTTAAAACCAGTTAAGTTTGTTAACCCCATAACTTCCATGGCAAGTTTTCTCTGGAATTTAGACAGCTTGAGGACTCTGGGGCTGATTTTTTTATGGCTCTTGAATATTCGTTTGTTCTCATGCCAACGTTGTCATTTAACTGAGACCACTCAACCCTTCTTGGTGTTTACATCCCCCTATTTTTTTTTTTTTGCACAGAGCAATCATGACCCCTCTTAGTCTTCATTGTTGCTAGGCTAAACAAATTGTGCTCTTTTATGGCTGTATTACATCAACATAACCCCGTGGAGGGCAATAGGTTTGCTCTTTTGTAATCAAAACCAGCATTTGATCTCATGAACTTAAATGGAAATATCCTTCTAGGAGTGTTACTTTCTAAAGTGATTTCCAGTGTTGAGTTGCTGCCCAGAGGGGCAAGGGGGAGAGAGAGGGGACAGCCAGAGAAAGTGAACTGATCAGCCCAGGGTCAGACAAAGTGACCACTTGTTTGCAATTCCATGTGCCAGCTGAAGTCACTCAGGCCCTTCGGAGGGACAGATTTTATGCAAGGGTTTTGGATGCCAATCTTAGTTATGAAACCTTTTTTCTAACCAAACCCACATAAAAATGTGAGCCTCTCCACCCTTTACTTTCCCTGCAAGGCAAAGCCACCTTCACCACCTCACGGGGCTCTCTGAGAGCAACACCCTCAGGGAATAACATCCCCAGGGCATGGATCACACAGGCTCGGGTCCAAACACACTCTCAGATTCAATTTCATGGTCTTACATCTATGTTGTGCACCAAGCCAGCCTGTGGTTGGAAGGCTGTATCTAGAAACTTCCAGACACTCCTTTTCTGTGAGCAAAACATCCCCATGGCATTACCCATCAGTCAGGTGCCTTTCTGCATTGCCATCTGCGGGGGAGCATGTGCCAGGAAGCAAACAAAGGCAACAGGAGTGGCAAAAATATTTAAGATTAATGGGTAGAAAAACAGAATACGTCATACTCCAGCTTTATGTCTGATTAAAGGATATTTTACTAAAAGAAATCAGAAAAAAATAAAATCTTGGAACAGGCAAGATCTCCTTGATGCTTCAATCTAGTCTTCAAAATGACCCGGTCCTCTTTTCAGTGACTGGTTTGCACTAATTTTTTTGCAAGCAAACCCAATAATAACCTTGCATGGGCTGCAACATGTGTTTAAAATTTACCAAAAGGTGGGAGATGGAATGCATGCAGGAGAAAAACAGGAATATGAAGTTTGTACCTTGTACCTATGGCACCCAAGGTAACACCACCGCGTCGCTGATTTCACACTGGGCACGCTGCATCAGGCTGTTAATCTACCTGAAATACCTGGGGCCAAGTGAAGCGTTCTGAAATAGGTAACTGAGACTCCCTTTTGGAAATTAAAGTCATCCACTGCAAAAAAGGAACAACCTATTTTGGCACTGTAGCTTGTTGTCTTTGTGGTTAACTTTCCTCCCAGCGCTAAGATTCGATGATAATCCTATAAACTACAGCTGGGAAAGGAAACCCACCTGACACAGACTAAAGTTTTGGTGGGGTTTTTCCCCCCTCTTTTCCTTTAGACCAACTGTTCAGGTTTGAAAAGCTACATAAGTTTTAATTAGGTATCTTGAGTTCTTCTTTCTTATTTTTTAAAAAAATCTTAAGGACTGCAGTAAACCATAGAAAATACTACACACGCATACTTTACTAAACAAGTGCCAAGTACACATCCACATCATCCACATCATTTATCCAAAAAATATAAATTTACAAATCTGAAACAGTTCCACACCAAAAAAAAAAAAGGGAGGAGGGAACTATTTTAAGCAGGAGACCAAGCAAATCCATATTTTCTCCTATACAAACAGAGTGAAGATTTATTTTCCAGAGGTACACCCTTTTTTATTATCAGACAATATATATAAAAAAAAAATTTGGCCAGCTGTGGCTTCTCATGCCTCAATTTCACCTTCTATTAAATGGGTGAACTTGATTCTCATCTCCTTTCCTGAAAGCTGTCATTTTCAAAGCACTCTAAACCTGAAGTTATTTTTGGAACAGTGTCTTCAGAACAGGCTGAAGAAACTCCATAAAGAGCAACATCACTTGCATGCAGAAGTCAAATTCATATTCGTTAGCAGAAATCTTTATACTCTGTGTTTTCATAGCACAACAGAGTTTAAGCTAGGGAGTGATGATAGCATTAAACTGGAAAAAAATTTTCTCCTTCCCCTTCAGCGTATTTCTTTTGCAGGACACATGTCTAGCAGTCAAAGAAGAGAAATGAGAGAGTATTTGTAATGCTGTGAAAAATTTCACGTCTGGATTCAAATTTCCAAATGCAGTTTGAAATGGGACAGGTTGAGAAGAGAGGAAGGAGGCTTTGAGGTGGCCTTCAGGCAGTGTTGCCCTGCTCTCTTACTCCACCCACATACTATCCATAGAAAAATCCAGTATTTTGGGTTATTATTTTTCCAGCAGTCTCATATTGTATCTGTTCTCCATGAAAGATTAAGTAAAGGTGCACATTAAGCCAAAACCTGGTGTAAAACCTCTCTTGCTGCACATCTTGTTTGCTAATGCTCTGCTAGCCCAGCTTGCCAGCCTGTCCCACATCCCTGCCACAGGGGATGCCACCTGACAGCACTTTGTGGCCACACAGCACAGCAGGCAAGGACACATTGCCCAGGTCAGCCAGGAACAGACATGGGGGGATAATAAAACACGGTTCTACAGAGGCAATAATCACTTTACACCCCCACAGGCTGGTTAAATATTATCCCTGTTATGCAGTTTGGGAAAACCAACAGAGATTGTGCCGAGGCTTTGTGGAGCCACTCATCAGACGTGGAGTTTGATCTCCTTGGATCCAGGTCCCCGTTTTTATATCCACAACCAATGCCAAAAAAAAAAAAAGGAAATGCATGTTTTCAGATACAGAGATTTCTGGGGGTGAGGGGGGCAGTTTCTAGTGCTTTTATGGCCTTCCCCAGAGCAGCTATAGGGCTGCTCAAGAGTTTTGGCTCACAAAAGGAGAAGGAGCACATGCTGAGGCCACCTGTGGCTCCACATTCCCCTCTTTCATTCCTCATCCCTCTCCTCCCCTCCTTCCTGGGGGGGAACTACTTACAAAGAGACACACCATGGGTATCTGGGAGGTCCCATAAATTCAAAATTTCTGTGATTCAAACTCCAGCAAGCTGTTTTTACCCATACTGGGCCTGGAGCAGCAGAATGGGGAGAATATGCTGAGAAACAGGGTCCTACTGCACCAGCTGGGGGTAACATTTTCTTACAACCAGCACAAGATGCCACAGCTGATGCCTGAAGATAAATATACACCCTTTCACATTTAACCAGCATATTTCAGACTTTTTAGCACAATACTCAAATCTGTTTAATTCTCAAACTGCCAGTTGAGATCTTCCTGACATTTTCAGTGGAGAAGGACAAGAGGACCAAGGCTGAGGATGCCCACGCAGAGCACTGCAGGTGACATCACTTTGGGCCCAGAACAAAAATACCACCCCAAGGGAAGGCAGAAAAGCTCACTACCACACAGCAGCTTCCAAGACTCCAACATTTGTTTTATAATCACTAAGCAAAACCCTTGAAAATTCTTTTTACTAACTTTAGGCAGTTGAGGTGCCCATTCCAGTCCCAACAAATATTTAAAGTTTTTGTGCTGATGTATGCTGGGCTGGTATGTCCTAGAAACATCCTTTTCCTTGATTCCCTGCAGAACTTTCTGTCCAAAACACACGTACAAAACCATCACAAAACCAAAACCCACCATTAACCAGGTAAAGCTGAGTTTCATAGTGGTCTGATACAATTTGTGGGCCACCTACTTAGTACAATCACACTAATTAAGAATGTTCTAACAGCAGGGGAAGGTGGAAAACACTTTGGATGTTTTGCTGAATCTCCTGGAGTTGCATGAATTTCCCAGCTTTAGATCTTCAGAAGCCCATCCTATAGATTAAGATCTTGCTGTGGTCAGTTAAATTATATATGTTTTTCATTAGAAGCCTAAAGATAAATATGAATTCATAAGTGTGTGTATATACACTCATATCTGCAGGATTTAATCATTCAGATCACAGTGGAAAGTAGTTTTAACACAGCGGTGAATTTTGCCTTTCCAGTGTGTTAGAGAAAAGAAAAAAAGAAGAGCTGTGTATGAACATGAATCAGAGTGACCTTTACCACTTCTTTAACTCCCAAGGAAAAGCTATTGCATTTTAGGGAAAGAATAGTCTCCATTAAAGAAAGAGACAATCAGCCCATTAGGTCAATTTTAATTTTAAGACCAGAATATTAAATACTCCCTTTGATTATGAATTGTATTAACGTGATTAGAATCATCTAATAAAAAAAAAACCCTAATCCCAGACCTGCTGTCATATAAATATATAAGGTTCAAAATATTTCAGTGCAACTTAACATTAGTAATAAGGTCCATAATTTATTAAAATGATAATCTAATCACATTGAAATTAATTTTAAAACTCAAAAGTATACACTCTTTCCATCTTACTGCCTGATATAAAAGAATGCCAGTAAAATCACATTTTCTAGCCTTTTTCTTCTCTCCCGATTGTGTGACCACCTCTACAACATAAAAACCTCTTAAAGGACTCAAACTCCATCAGATCCTGGGAGAGATGAGTGACAAAAGCTACAGGCAGAAATCCTAACATTTTCCTGAAGAATCTTTGTTATTATTTATACACACGGTTTTTTTCTGTTGCTGTAACACAACCAGGAGACATATGCAGATAGATAAAACACCAAATGTTTATTTTTTTAATTTGTTTTTTTATGTTTTAAAGGGATCTCTGCATTATGCAGGCTTTTTCCTCCAGATCACTGTTACAGTCTTCCGAGGCAGGCTGCAATCCCCGTTTGACTCATCACATTATGTGCTCGTATTAAGTTTTGCATTAAATCCCAGTGCCATCTATAACTTGCTACTAATATCTTTACACCACTGAGGCTTTGATATTTGATGGAAAGCCCCTGAAACCTCACCAAGGGTCTCATCAAATCGGGCAAGCCTCACTTTGCTATGTATTTACCAAGTGAAGCATATATTCAAGTGAACCCAGTTTGAGGAGTCCATGGTTAGTTAATCAGCTATGAAGAGTTTTCTCAACCTATTGTTTTTAGCATTACAGCCAAAATTCTATGAAATGGCATCCCTTGCTGCTCTGCTTGAATATCAATGCTTTACCTGAAGAGAACCAAAATGGTATCTCTCTCCCTCCCACTAATTCCTGACTTCTTGCTTAGTGCAATGCATCTAAAGAAATGAAACTTATTGAATCAAGTTTAATGACATAATAAATTCTTCCCTTCAGACAATGTTGAGGCTTAATTCACTAGAGCACTTTAAGCTTTTGCCTTTAGCATCTGATGGGTCATTAGTCTGTAATCCAGCAGCTAGCCTGTTTGGAATCTAAACTAAATCAGGAACCGTATCAGTAGTTTCTGAAATATGACTGGCAGGTCAAGTGGCCTCAAAAAGACTGCCTGGGGCAGTTAAGACTAGGATAGGGCATGACTAGAACAGAACCAGTGATGAATCTGGAAGCGTGTACTCAATAAAGACTTCATTCATTCTAACTCACTAAACAGCAGTTCTTCAAATGACTTGACTTATATTTTTGATGTTTTTAACCAGTAGGTCATGCAATAAAATTGTCCTGTATGTGCCAATAGGCTTAACACACAGATCATTGACTTGCATGCTTGGGCATATTTTATTTATATTTTTCCCTCAAGTTTTTCCATAGCAGCTTGAAAAAGGCAATAGAATCACTGCCGTGTGGGAAAACACATAATCTAAAGGACTTAGATCACATAATTTTGAAAAGCAGAAAGTTTGATGAAACACCCTTTTGTCCAAAAAGAAAAAAATAAAACTCTGAAATGCCAGTTCCTACACCTGGAAAGCCACATTCTTGAGATGCTACAAAGAATCTGTGCTCCCAGCTGAATATTTATCTTGTTACGTATTAAAAACACTCCATATGCAATAATTTTAGGGCTTTTCAATACAAGCCAGAAAGCCAACTCTGCTTTAGAATTTCAGCTGGAGTATTTCAGGCTTATTGGAGAGGAAAGTGGGCTGTGCTCATCTCCAACACCCTCCACCACAGCATTCACTGAACGCTTGTAAGACTTGATTCAAAGTCCACTTCAGTCAATTGACCCCAGTGGTCTTTAGATCAGGCCCTTAATCTGTACATTGCACTCAGATAATCAGTAACAGCTTAGTTAGAGGGCACTTTTTTTTTTCCTGCACCCACCATTTCCCAGATTCAATGAGACATTTCCAAACCCCTCGAAATCAGACTGGCACTTCTGGTGGATTCAGTGCAACATATGCTATAGTCAAGGTTTAAGTGGTGTTTGCAGCTAAAAAATCCCCAAACAACCAAAATAAAACCCACAGTGGGGGAAAATAAATAAATAACCATATAAACTTGACACTTTGACTCCCAGAAAATACCCCAAACTCTGCTTCAGCTCTAATGCCATAGTGATTTCTCAGTGGAGAGAAAGGCACACTGGCACCAAGCAGGGACTGAAAAGGAAGACTAATTCTGGTTTGGAAACAGAACTACAGACCAAGTTCCCCTGCTGTCCCTAGAATACCAGAATACCAGGATTCAAAAGGCAGACACCATAACCTCAAGATCCCAGCTCTCAGGAGTGACACGAGCCCACAGTCACCCCATTTAAGAGTCACCTTCTGCAGAGTGGCTGTGTGAAATTCAGCAGGGCAAATCCCAAAATATCCCCAATTAGAAAGATAACTCATTTCCAGATCCAGCCTGCTCAAAGTTGTCTACAGTTTAATTTAAATATGCATTAAACACACTGTGTAGCAGAGGCAAAATTACTTATTGCTTTAAGCATGCCCATGCTATTTTAAAATAGCCTGGCCGTCATGAGCATTTCTCCTATTATCTTTGGTGACATTTAATCAGTGCTTAAATGTTGGGAACACAGGGGAAAGAAATCAGGTTATATATTTGGGAAGGCGACTCTTAGAAATTAGGCTTATTTCCAAAAGAAAACTTAACCAGTTGCACACTGCCTAAGCAAGCAGAGTTAACACATTTTCTCCTGGTAGGAGGAAAGTCACAGGACACTGACAACCAGGGTCAAATCCTTTTGGGAACACAATACCAAAGCTGAATTCAAATTCCCAGAAGACTCAGACCAATAACTTCAGCCTCTGTACAGTAAGATTCTCTTTTTCCCTGTATCTCACACACTACAGAGGTAGAAGGTATTTACAGAAATGAGAAAATGTAATCTTTTTTTCATTTATTATTGAACTATTAAAGGCAGTCTGTCATTTGGGATCTCCCTCCATCTCCAGCCTTTGTATGCCAAGGTACTTCAGTAACGGCAGTAAGTGAAACTAAAATGCCAACTTGAGATTTGCATTATAAATGGCATATACAAAGAGAGATTTTTTAAACTTTGGTTGATCTAGCATATCAAAGATCTTTTTCTCTCTTTTTCTAAGCTACTTCAGTGACTGTATTGAAGTGAACTGAAAGGATTAGCTTGAAAGTGGCAAGAAATCTGGCATGCAAAGAAATAAATTTTTTTCCCCACACTTATTTCAGTTGAACTCTTCATTATATGGGGGCCCCTTTCCTCTTCTGAAATGCATTTTGCTCTGTCTCTCTCAAGGCATCCCGTGCTGTGCCAATACCAAACAAGGTGAAAATACAAAGTGTGCAAGAGCAGCTCCTGACACTGGATCCTTCAGCCCCTCTTCAGCCTTCTGCACTGCTAAACTGGGCACCAGAGTGGAGATTGTGACATATTTACTCATAATTTCCTCTTTAGCCAGAGCTGGAGGTCAATCCAGTGACACTGATGGCATCTGCCTCTCCCACACTTCATCCTGATGCACTTCCTTACAGCACAGAGCTCCATGTGATCGGGATACGCATCCCAGAAACACGCACGGAGGATGTTCCCCGCTTTCCGAGGAAATCACACTCTGTTTTCACTACTTGCAGTGTGGTTAGCATAGCTTTGCTCCAGTAATAATCTATCTGGGAAAAATGAAACAGCATGGAAAAGTCACCAGGGGAAGAAGAGCAGAAGGAATGACTCAGCTGTGAACCTGGATTCAGACAAAAATGACTAAGAGCTCCCAAAATCAAAGAAAAAAGTTTCACAACTGCTGATACCAACTCTCCACTCAGACATGCTCCCATTTAGAAAACCTACAACAAGTTAGATTATTCTTTAGAAATACTGGTCAGTCTGTGGCTCCCTACCTAGCTTGTCCCTTCCCTTGGAATAATTAAGCAAACCAGCTGCATTAACTCTTTGAAAAAAAAGCCCTTTGTGTTTACTGACAAGTTCAGTGACAGTCCTAGATAAGTCTCAGAGATGAGCTCCCAGCCTGTGTTTGGTGGAAGGCTGAAGGTCTGAGGGGAAAGAGGGGACTGGCAGGCACAGGCAAAGGGAAAGGTTTGGGTTTCCCAGGCTGGGGCTGAGTCAGAGCTCAGGGCTCCGTTGGCGCTCCGTGTTTACGGAATAAATCGTCATTCCCATCGCAGACGCCTTCACTGCCCACTCCAGCCAGACCTCATTCCTCTTGCATCGGTGACTCCACAGCAAGATTAGACAGACATGCAGCAGGCAAAAAGTCCAGCTCAGGACAGTGTAATCCCCACTTTCCTGACAAACTTGTTTGTGCCAGGGCAGCCCAAAGGCCTGCAGGAGAAACGATGTGTGTCCAGGCTGACGGCCGAGGACAAACCAGGGGACACTCAGAGCACCCAAAATATGGGGAATGTTACTCCAAACATAACAAAATACAGCTTATAGGGACAGGCCACTGGGATAGTCTTTAATGTGTGGCTTCTACGAGTTGATTTATTGGTGACTAATTACAGAAAATACTGGGGGGTTTCTTCGCATCGCCCAGGCCACAATAGATGCTCCATCCCTCAGCGCCGATGACACAGGCGCCCTGTCAGAGCTGAATAGCTGCCTACTGACCCCTCCTCTCCATCAGGGGGGACTTGCTAATGTCCTGGGCTAAAACTGTGCCAGCACCAGCTGGCAGGCACTCTCGTGAACCAGCGAAACCCACCCCGAAGACAAGCGAGACCTCTGCAACCTGCAGAGGCAAGACCAGAATCTCTCCTTCCTCCCAAGATTAACTGCAGGAGAGTGCTCCAGCAGCTATTCATCACCAGCAGCACCTAAAGCCTTCCTCACTGCATATATCAACGTGTCGAGGGCTGTGACTAATGGAAAAGGCACCACCCTATAAAAAGGAATAAAAATGAAGGAACCATCAGTAACAAGCAGCAAGTCAGCTGTATCAAGGTAATTTTTTTTTAATGTAAAGATTTGAAGCAAATACACACTCAAAAAAAAAAAAAGAAATCAGCCTTCTTATTAATCTCCTGATAAAGAAATGCAAAATATTAGATCAGTTTAGGTTTATTTCAAGCAGCCTTAAAGAGATAAATAAAAATAAGCTTCCAAAATAACCAGGGAAGTTACACAAGCCTGTGATCCCACAGAGGCTACGAGGATGCTGAGCCACACACAAAATACTGTTTGCATATGTGAAGTTCAGCACACAACAGACCTCTGAGAAGAGAATAATGTCAAATAAAAGAATAGTTGTATTAATAGCTATATTTACTTTTGCTGGTGCTTTCCTGTAAGACTATGTATACATAGAGAAATTAATTTTCTGGGTGCTGGCAGGGGAGAGCCCACCTTCTGTAATGACCCACCCAACTGGGTCAGCCTGAGCCTGATGGCAGAAATGAGCAATAAAAAGTTTAACACTGCCTGAAATAATCCCGGATTTCATTTAATCTCCCTCCTAGTACTAAAAATAACAGAAAGCAATAAAATCTCAGATGGTGCATATTGCAAGAGCCGGCATTTAATCTCGCTGATGAGAAAAAGAAAAAGCGACAGACCCCTTTCTCAGCTTCCCAACACTCCCAATTTTGATTCTTTTCCTGCAGTGCTGGAATATGCACCTACTTCCTTGAATTAACAGATCTCCAAATAACACTCACAGGGACTATTTTCCTACACATAAAGTTGCTTTCTCTGTTCAGAAGAGTATAACTGGCTTTGGGAAGAAATATAAAAGAGTTGCTAAAGCCAGTAATTTCCTCAGCCACACATATGGCTTCTAAGTTTAATAGCAATTATGTCATTTTTATATATGATTCACTTGATGTTGTTTTCATGTGAATCATTTGACATATATAACTCCAGCAGATTTCTTAAATAAGCATATCACCAGAGACTAAATTACTAATCAATTAACCAATTTCTTCCCCCCCTCCCTTCCCCCATCTTGGCACGCAATTAGGAGAGAAAACTAAACTTAGAAAGGCACTTAGAGAAAATGAGGTTTGATAAACCATGGGGGTTTTTATTCTAGAGGGGAGGAAGAGGATGGCAGGGCAATAAACTGGGGCTTACAGCAAACAAACCCATGCAAGGACTTTGCATTCAGTGACTCCCTGCTGGGACCTGGAGAGCATCTCTGCAGCACCCAAGGTTTTGCCAGCACCCCAAATATTGCGCACCCACTCTGGCCATGGCTCGTGGGGCTGCAGCCCTTCATGCCTTCCTTGCAGGAGCACAACAGTGGCCACAAACACCTGCTGTTCAGCCCTTGAGCAGGTGCAGCAGGGACACCAACACCCCCAAACACACGAGGTTTTAATTCTCACTTCTCTTCCTGCTGGGGATGACAGGGGAGGCCAGCGCTGCGGAGGGAACGGGGAAGGAAACAGCCCGGCTGGAGAGGTGTTTACAGTTTTCTTGCCCGACCTCCCCGTGCTCTCACCGCAACACACACCCTCCTTTCCAGAAGAAATTTCATACCCTGCAACACCCCTTCCTCATTTTCAAACCGTCCACCACCCTGGTGCTCAGCAACCTGTGCCTCGGCCCCAGGCACGGAGCAGCCCTTCCTGCCCTTTCCTGGAGAGACACAGCTGGGCATCCCATTCCAGCCCCACACCGCCTCAGCTCCCGCTGCTCTCAGGAACAATCAGCACAGAGGGTTTATCTTGACAGCTTGACTGTTTTTTAACATATTTCCATTAGCTCCCAGCTCAGCATATAAAGGCAAAATACCTGACTCACTGCATTTATGGGCCTCGAGTGTGAGCCAGACACAGGCATTTTCCACACCCTTCTTGTTACTCTGCCTGGGGACCAGGCATCTTTCAGAAGGAAATCCACTTCTCTTGCTATGAAAAAGCCTTGAAAACTGGTTCTAACTTCTTCAGCTGCAATTGCATGCAAGGGCTCTATACATACAGCAAATTTCCACCAATATTTTGTTTCCCTCTTATGAACTCCACTAGTCCTCACTCACAAACATAAAACAGAGATAGCTGCTCTGAGCAGTTTCTGAGAGCTGATATCTGTGTACTTTGGCTGGTATCAAAAGAACAATTAAGCACACACTTAACATAATCACCCAAGTAAATGCACTAACTCCCTTCAGACAACCTTATTTGCTTGTTTTATTTAAGAACATATTCAAGAGATTTGTTTGAAGAAACCAAAGCAAACAGTGAGACCAGGGCTCAGCCACTGAACATCCACCAGACCAACCACTCCAAATCTCTTCCAACACCAAAATAAAAAAAAAAAAATGAAATTCAGTTTTCACTGTCCAGCTTCCAAACACAAAAAGTGCACAAGCAACCAGAAGACAGAACCCCAACTTTGTTTTCCCACCTGCCATAGCTGATTTTACCTTAAAAATGAATGCATTCTTGCTTCTCTGCTTCCTTCTTTCTGTCCTTGATCCAGGAAAGTGCCCAGCCCGTCTCCTCTGGTATAGCCACCTCCCTGCAGTCAGGCCCAAGTGAAGGCACCTCTGCCTTCTGGAGCAGCCAGAGCACACCTGGGAGCAAGGAAGGAGGTGAATGAAAGCCTGAAAGCCAAGCCAAGCCATCTAAACTGGCAAGTGACAAGTGTGAGGTTTACACACCTACTGAGACAGTAATAATCCTCTTGCTAGGGTGAGCAGGCATCCTAATCACCTCTGTTATTCATGGCATTCACACGGAGTTTTTGTCTACAGGCCCCCCAGGGCAGTGGTCACAGCACCAAGGCTGACAGAGCTCAAGAAGTGTTTGGACAATGCTCTTGGGCACTTGGTGTGACTGCTGGAGATGATGCTGTGCAGGGCCAGGAGTTGAACTTGATGATGCTGGTGGGTCCCTTTCAACCCAGCATCTTCTGTGATTCTGTGACACATGGAATGCCCCTCGTTTTTTACAGCTGAAACACCAAAGGATGAGATTAACTTCTCTGGTGAAAACACCCCAGGGACACCAGGATAAGTCAGCTCAGAGGTGAGTTGTGCATGAGCAAGCCCATGAAGTTTCTTTTCTCACAGCAGTGGTCCAACCTCCTTCTGTTCACTCATTATTTCAGGTGCCTATCCCAGCTGCTCATGCTCAGATATTGCAGATTATCACTGATAGGAGCCCTTCTCTCCTAGAAGTTTTGTTCATTTTCATTCAAAACCTGTTTTTTCTCCCTTTTCCCACTGCTGAACTGATCTGGCAATCATAAAACAAATGATTCCCCAAAGACAAGTGTGCTGACAGGAATCAGTGCAGCTGGTTTGACTCCTCTGAGACATGGCTCGTTCAAGGTGAAAAGCCGGCTGGGTTTTCTTTATCTGGCTGTTATAAACAAGGAAGTTCTGAGCAAGAGTTCATAGAATCACAGAATGACTCAAAGGGAGTCATAGGGGGGGACTTAAAGACCACAGGCAAGGATGTTTTATACCAGTCCAGGTTGCTCAAAGCCCCATCCAGCCTGGCTTTGAATACCTCAAGGGATGGAGTAGCCACAGCTTCTCTGGGCACCCTGTGCCAGGGCCTCACTGTCTGCTCCCTGTGCCCCCTGGCAGGACCATCTTCCCTACCCAGGAAAGAGGAACTTCAGCTTCCCAGATGTGTCTGTATCATGGAGGAGCAGCTTCAGAGCACCTGCCCAGCTCCTGGGCATGACAGTCTTCCCAGCATTTTCCAGCGGGGTGTTGCATAACTCTGCCATCTTCCCTCCACATCATAGATATTATCTGTGCTGGTCTTGGTGCTGCTGGTCCACAGTTCATCCAGAACCCTACCTTTGTTTTGTGAACACTCAGTTCCCTTTGTAGGGTGCCCAAAGACCTGCTGTCATCAGCTGTGGCTTCCCCAAAGCCTCAGAAAACACCGAAGCTTGAGCACTTCTCCAAAGTGAATCCCCCTGCCTCCTTTTTTGATCCTGTTTACTCTGTGCACTTGATTAATACAACCACATTCTGAGGATGCATGTTATCAACACCACATGCCTTGGCCTAGCAGAAATCACAGCAAAGTATTAGCAACAAAATCCCTGCTTTGCAGAAAAAGTAACAGCAAAATGCTCCTACACCACCGTACCAAATGGCACGTCTTCTGTGGCATCCCCACCTTCCTCGCCTCCCTCTTCCTGTGGCTGGTCCATCTGTCCCCACTCGGGAGCTCTGATTTCACACATCTCTCCCCACCACATCTCCCCTGCTCGCTGAGTGCTCCTCAGCCGCTCTGCGGTTCGCAATCCTGCGGCAGCTGCACCGGCTGCTTTCCCATCGCTCCCGGGCTGCCCCGACTTCTGTACCTCCTGCTGCCAACCAACCCACCTTGCACCACTGCCAGGCCCCCCCAGGGCACTGCTGCCACCCACCTCGTGTGGTCTGTGCTCTGGATGTCGGCAGTGTGGGCTCCTCACACGCTCTGCCTGCCGAGCTCCACTCACCCTGCCACAGCCAAATGGAATAATCCCGCTGGCAGGAGGATGGAGAGAATTTTGCAGAATGGCCAAATCCTTCCTCTGTTCCACTCCCCATTTGCCCTTGTAGACTCTTCACAGCAGGAAGGCTGCTGATGATGCTCTGAGCTGTACCACTGTGGACATCCAGCTCGGGATCTCCCACTCTACTGAACCTTAAGAAATTTCCCAAACCCAGACGAGTCCCGAGAAACATTGGCTCAAAGAAGACTTCCCAGCTGCAAAATCCTCGGTGACTACAATCTCTGCAGTCCCAAACCTGATGTGATCCAAGCTTGGACTGGAACTGTCAGATCTGCTCTGAAATTTCACAGGATAAAAACTCACCAGAAAAGAAGCAGAGCAGCTCTTTTGCTGTCAGAGCAAAACAACATAAAAACATTAATGACCATCCTTGCTCCCCCATGACTTACTTGGCCAACCAAGGAACAACTAACCTGGTTCCCTTTGAAAGTTATGGTACACTCTGTAGCAAAGATATTAAAATTTTCCAGTTTTTTCTCTTCCTCAGGTTGATTGACACTGCAAAAGGACAGACAAAGCTTGGGCAAGAGGAATTTTCAGGAGTCTTTCTAAAGTAAATTTCCTCCATTTAGTGAAATTGCATGCTGCTGATACATATTATTGGCCTACAGAATGAGACTCACCCACCCAAGGAAAAGAATTAACTGAAATATTGCCATTTCTAGGAATTAAAGTTATTGGAATTCAAGCCAAAGCCCATTTCCTATATGCAATCTTAATGTGATCCTCAGGGAGCTCTGAAATTATCATCTTCAAGTAAGTGATCTTTTCATGCAATTTTATTCTAGCACTATATCTAGGTATCTTCTCCATAACTTCTATGTCCACAAGCTTATTTATCTCCTTGCTAAAGTTCAAAATCTAATTTCCAACACAGGTTACTTACTGTAATAAACTGTACAAGCTTTAAAGTGACAAGTTGAAAGATACAATTTTTTAGAGTTATGAATTAATAGCCATATACGTCAAAGAAAGTGCCAACTTTTTCATATTTATAGATATATTATTGAAATGATAAAAAATGAACTGAGGAAAGAGAAAAGAAGTGAGGAGAACTACATATAATGAATCAAACATACTTAACAAGACATGTACAGACACTTTAGTGTGCATCTCTTTTATTACATTACATTAATCAAATTCTGCTAAAGACATCCATCTAAGCGAAGTGTCACAGTGATATTCTGTAAAAACATTCTTTTGAAAAAGAGTCTTCCCTGACAGCAGTATCAACTCCACTGTCTTAAGTGATTGTCAGAACTGCATTACTCAGAAATTAAGAGAATTTATGTAAGTGCCTCACGAGATCCCCTGAAGAAAAAAAAATAATTTAATTGGAGGAAGTGTACAAACTGTAATAAAGGCTGGTAAAACAGGGATAAGTGATTTCACTTAGGGAAGCATGAATGGGGTTTTTTTCTGCTTCTTCCTCCTTTGGTTCACAGCACCGACAGACTTTCTTAGTCTGGAAAATCCTGGAAGAAAATCCTCCCTTCTGCTAAAGTGGGCAGAATATGTGCATTTTTGCTAAATTATCCAGCAAGACCTGATCAGCTGAGATGTGAGGCTTTTTTTTCTTCCTCCATGTATTTATTTATTTATTCTAATGAGCCTACAAACAGCCCACAGGAAGGCAGTGGAGGTTTCTTTGCCATGCAGATGTGAGGCCCAGATGTGGCACTGCTTGGCACCATGGCCTGGCTCTGGGGAGCAGAGATGGCTCTGGCAGTTTGGGCACTTGGGTCTTGGCCACATGTGAGCTCAGGTTTACATCAGGCACGATCTCCTGCCTTCCTACTGCCAGGCAGATGCTGCAAACCCAAAATAACTCAGCATTTTTGCAACCTATTGTACCTGTGTGCTTCACAGTGGGATTTATTGCAGGTCTTCATTTGTTGCTTAAGAGGAAAATGGTGTGTAGTTAAAATTTTAGTTCAGCTCTTGCATTATTTCATCTCCTTCTTTAAAGCAGTCTAACCCAACAACTAGAAAAAATGTGAATGCTAAAATTCCCATCAAATAGAGAATTTGGATGAGAAGAAGCTACTTTCAGACCCCAGTGCCAGCAAGCCACAAAGAACAAGGGGTGAAGGGTATTGCATCACTTCTCCTCCATTATTTAGATGCAGTGGGATTCATAAATCCACGGAGGTGACATCCATTAGGTAGCATTAAGGTAGTGTTGCTATTCCCACTCAGCACTGGGCTTCCCACTGTATGGGGGGAGGTTGGTTTTACTTCCCTGTAAAGGAAGGGAAAGCTCCTCAGGGTAATCCCTGAGCCATGTGGCATCAAGTGTCAAAATATAAGACAAGGGAACGAGGCACAGGGAACGGTTTCATCCAAATGATTCACCGACAGATCACAAAAGCAACGATTTGCTCTTCCCAATTATTCTCTGATTTCACTAATCAAACTGTTAAGCCTGGATGTTATTCACAACTCAAAGTCAACACTACAAAAAAGCCAAACATGAAATCCACCATTAGCATAATTTATTAAGTGAAATATGGAATTTGTGTGACAGACAGAACGTCAACTTCAAACTGTGTTTTCAGCCACGGCGAGAGCTGTTTGATCTACACGGGTTAGTTCCCTGCTCAGGCAAAAATCACACACACACACACAAAATTTGCCAAACTAGTCAATGCAGTGCACTTTTGCAGTGAACTTTGTAAATGCAGGAGGGCTGTGAACACGCCAGATCAAAATTCTGCCACGAATTCAAACTAATATTTGCCGAACATCCAGTTCAGTGCTCGCTCAGCTGCTCTTATCAATGTTATAATAAACTATAAATCCTAGCGAGCCCTGAGGCAACTTAACTGCTGTAGTGATGCTGGAGGGTGATTAGGAAAAAAACTAAAGATAAGATCCATTGTTTTTTTCATGGTTGTGCACATCATTTCTCTATTTCTGATGCTTTATGTGTGATAATCTGAGCTTCCTCAGAGGTAAATTCTCATCTAATCATAAGTCCCCACACATCAACAGAACATATCCTATGTGGTCTAGCAACAAAAAAACAGAGAGCAAGAAGTGCTTCATTAACAACATAGATTTAACCTACCGTAAGCTCAATTTTAGGCTGCAACAAAAGCCCTGGAAAAGGTGAAAATTAAAAGATGCCACCTAAAGAGCTCTCTAAAATTAGAATTAATTTTAATCTGCCCAGAAAAAAAAAAAAAAAAATCTGAATGGTGCTGAGAGCTAGGAAGGGGGGGTTGTTTTAAAAATATATATAATATCAAACAACAGGGACAAGCAACCCCGTGTTAAAAAAACAGGGCAGACATCATGTTGTGCTGATCAGATTTATACCTAAACCACATGAAAAGGTTTTGCCCATCCTGTGGCATTTCTGGTATGTACAATGTACAGGGATGGGATCCCAGGTGCAGCCAAGTGCAGCAAGAGGAGGAAGAGCACAAAGGGGTTGCAAAGGAGGTGCAGAGGGATCACCTCACATTTTGGTAGCTCCACAGGTGCCAGAGAAGGATATTGGGTTTCAAAGGGGCATTAAAAAGCCATGTCAGTATGTTCTGCTCTGGAACTGCTCCAGGCAGCATTGGGAGGCAGGAGACAGCTCCTCTCGCCATTTTTGGGTTGGAGCATCCCTGCTCCAGATGGGTTCTGTTGCTTGTCTGATTCACCACAACCAGAGCCATAAACCAGAAGGATGAGCTGGCTTAATATCAGGTGTGTCATTAATAAATATTTCACCCTTTCCCAGTGTTTCTCCCTCTGCCCCTGCCTGGGTCTGCTCTGCTCCCCAGGCAGCCCATCCCTGGCTCTCACAAGCCAGGCTGACCTTTCTCTGTATACACAGCCCTGCCAGGATCAGCCCCAGCAACTGGAATTTGTCTCCCTCTAAGTGACAGCTGCCATTTTAATGATCCAGCAGCAAAGGTGAGTTTCGTCTCAGGAGGCAGAGAGGGAATGCAAAATAAAGAAAGGGGGGAAAAAGTGTTTCCACGAGAAGCTCCTGAAGATCAGATGGTTAGGAAGTGATTTGGGGGTGAATTCTATATTTAAAAAACATTTTTAGCCAATTTAACAGATAACTTAACTAGTTCCTACGTTGCACTGATGTATATTTATAACTCCCTTTGAATGGATTTGTGTTAAACTGCTGATTTTCGGTTTCTTAACAGAACCCGACTCTTCCCTGTCCTCATCTGCCTGGTGAGCTTGTCCAAAGGCAGCTCTCTGCCAGACTATTACACTAAAAGAAGGTCATTTCAGTGACTTTCTCCCTTGGTAATGAGATGGAGTGATTAGAAGAGCTCTCAACATTACCCCACCAGTTTCCTTCAAGACACATATGAAAATTCCTTCCCTTTCTCAGCCCTGGCACGTTCAGAGTTACTGTTCCCACTCACAGCTGTCACTACCATGCAAACTTAATAAATTCCATCTATGCATGACTTACTTAGCTAACCTCCATCCACCAGAGATACACGCTTCTTACTCAGACAAGCAGGACAATAACACAGTAAAGCTTCAAAACAATAGCTCTCATGTTTCAAATATGTATAATATTGCAAGGGGCTTATCCCAGCCCTGGTGATCCTGCCCGAAGAGAAAGGAGCTTTTCTTTCATACTGTTCAACTTTTGGGATTTTTGTGTTTGGAGGGGTGGTTTGTTTTTTTCTTTTAATGGGGTAGTTCTGGTTTGCTTTTGTTTTTTTTTTTAATACAGAAGTAGTTTGTAAGTGATCAGGAATAGGCAATCGAAATTTTAAAATATAAAATAGAAAGAGCTGTTTTAAAAAGAAAAAGGTAATTATAAAGGAATTATTAAATAAAGGAAGAGTTAAAATGAGCAGTGTTTCTCTCACTGAGCAGAATACACCCCAAAACAGAGACAGCCAGATTCTGACCTACCCCACCTTTGAAATTTCCAGTAACAGATGAATCCTCTGGAAGCGCAGCAAATTCAAATCCACATAACCCAGAGTAAAATCTGGCCCCTGAACAATTCTGTTAGCAGCAAATTTTTCATGCACATTAAACCCTCCCCACCAACAGCCTCGGGCCACATCAGCTGGGACCCTGCACCTTTCCCCTTTGCCACCTTGTCTGTCAGGAGAGCAATCAGCACTTTTTGGGAGAGCTCAGCGTTTTTCAGAATTAACACCGCAAGAGACGTCATCATGCCTGTGTTAAATAAATACTTCCAAATGCCAGGTGAAATGCACATCAGAGTGCATCAGGCGGCCACACAAGGTGTCTGGAGGCAGTAGAACAAAGTATGCTTCACTTTGCATTAGAGCAGGCAAGTGCTGAAGCCCACGAGCAACAGCAAAAATGCAGGATGAGTAATTTTGCTAGGTACTTCCCTGCGAGATTTCCCGGGGCCAAGCACTGTCCTGGCTGCGTAATTTTGATTAAATCAATAGCTGTTTATCAGTGTGCCATAAAATGACAGGAGCCAGATGCAACAGGACTGAAATTGAGCACAGGTAAGCGAGGACTGATGATAACCAGTGATTTCTAGGCTGATTAATTTGGGCTTGAGAATGGGCATTGGAAAGGTTCGCTGAAGTCTTTCATCATTCTGTTTCTCATGCTGGACGTCCTTTGGATCATATTAAATGATGGGTTTCCCAACAGGTTTAGCCTGCTGAACTCCCCATCCCTGGAAGGGTTCAAGGCCAGGTTTGGAGCAATCTGGTCCATTGGAAGGTGGCCTTGTCCTTGGCAAGAGGGTTGTAACAAGATGTTCTTCACGGCCCCTTCCAACCCAAACCATCTTGGGATTCCATGATTCAGCAGTTGCCTGGGTGCCACGGTATCTGGGTGCTGTGGTACTGTGATCCAGTGCAATTTTAAAAGTGAATCCAGACAAGAAGGATTGGAAGCACAATTCCAACTATCAGAATACATCTTTCTGTTCTGTTTACTTTCTATTTTAGAGTTTTGGGGCAAACTTGACAATAAAGGGGCCACAGGAAGCAATGTGTGCTTGGCTTATTTTCTCCTGCCTTTGCCCTGAGCTGCTGATGGCAGTGTTGACCTGGAATCCATGGTCCTTGGATGCCAACCCTTTTCCCCAGCCAGATCCTGCCATGTGCCCCCGCTGGAGGTGAATCAGGGGAAGCTCGAGGACATCCAGTGAGTCTAGAAGAAATCTGGACTTTTTCCTAGACCAAAGCCTGCCCATGGTATCTGTTCCAGCCTCTCAAAGAAAAAGATTGCATAACAAGTGGGATGCACAAACATTTCAGAAAGGTGTAAAGCATAACAGATATTGTTTAAAGGTGCCATTTCTTATGGAGCATTCATACAATTAAATTCCATTATAGTCTTGACTTCCACGTGGAAAATGGATGTCATAAGAGCACCTATAAATTATTCATATCTTTACTAAATGAAGGGCTATCAAAAAATTGTCATGGGCTATCCATATACAGTATGGCTTGAGCCACAATTGACAACCTAACTAATATTTTTAATATCCCAGTTATTTCATAATTACAAGAACACTGATCTTTTACAGTATTAGTTCAAAATGTGAAACTAGGAAGACAAGTAAACTTGGTGAAAACTCTGAGCTGGATCCTGCATCTTTTGAAAAGCCCAAGCTGGAAGCTCACGGTGTTTTTATGGACTGGTGGGTACTTTTGGGTATGCACAGAATGAAGAAATAGAGCCCCATAGTGGTTAATCCCCAAAGCTAAAAATAAAAACAAAACAAAACCCTACTGAAATCAGAGCCTTTTAAGCCGCTCTCATATTTTAAGCAAGTTATTAAAATGTTAATTATCTGAATAACATTATGCTTGAACACAAGGGGAAAAGACATTTTGAAAATTGTGCGCTTTTTTAACTGGGAGGGTAATTCACAGATTTCTTCCAAAATGACAATTTCTTTTTTATTCAGCAGCTTGAACACTAAGTCAGAGCACTCTTCAGACTGCAAATATAGCAATTATCCCAAGTAATGCTTTGACACTGTTACCACAGGCAAGTGGCCAAAGTGCATCAGCAGTCAAAATATCTAAGCAAGTTAACAAGCTCCTTTTACTCTCAGCAGAGCAGGAGAAGAAAGGGAATCCAACCCCTGAGAAATGTTAAAATAAAGGAGAAAGAAAAGCTGCTGGTGTTTGTTAAAGAAAATGGTGTCACTGTCTGGGGCTGATCAAGGTGTAACATCCGAGCCCCTGACAGATGTCCCTGGCTGTGTGGGATGGGGAGGGCTCTTCCCCGGCACCGCTGCCGCGTGTCCCCGGCTAATGACCGGCGGCAGCCCACCAGGACCCGCCGTCAGCCCACACCTTGCTCCTCGCTTTGGTGCTCTTTCTCCTCTCTCTTTGCCCCATTTTTCTTTTTTCTTTTTTCTTTTTTTTTTTTTTCTCCTTTTTCAGCTCCATTTGCAAAATACCCCCACATGTACCATACAAAAGACATCTAAACTCATTAAGGAAATTCCCAAAGAACTATTAACAAATCATTTTGCTTCAGCCAGAGATATCAGATTTAATTAGGTGAGCGGTGTTGATGGGGTGCAAAAACAAAAGCCATCTCCTGTCTGAAAAGGTTCAGGTCCTGTGTAGGCCCCATTCTTTCCTCCATGGCACAGACAATAATTGAGCATTTTTTTAAAGGACATAGGGATGAAAAGAGGAGTCTGTCTCACAGACAAAAGCTTTCAACTAAGATTTGTTTTCCTTTCTCACCAGGTGACTTAAAGGGAAAAAATCTTCAGCTGTAAAGAAATGGCTACAACCTACAGTGAGAACACAGCAACTGAGAATATAAAACAGCTCTAACAAGCATAATTTTTGCAAGTGATTAATCAAAATGTATTTAGCCAGTCATTTTCAATGATAATCAAAAGACCCACTTAAAACAATAATCATTTTGCAATAATAACAGTTATGTTCATTCAAACGCAGGCAGGCTCCGCTGCCTGGAATGAAACGTCCACGCTGGCCCTGCTGCACTGCCCTGGAGCACTGAAGGGTTCCTTCGAGGGGGAATCCACCAGGATGGAGACTACAGGTTGCACAGATTAGGGTCCTGCACAGCACAGGAATGCAAAGCACCAGGGAGCCAAAGGTTTATTTCTCCCTTCTTGTTTTAAACCTTTGAGTTAATGCTCTTTGGAGGTCTGGCCAGTTGTCATTTTAGGGCAATATTATCTGGGTGATAGGATAATACTGGCACATTACTCAGTGTGTAATGGGAATGTTTTTCTAACAGCTTCCAGAGGCTCCAGAGATCACATATTGTTAAAGACGAGACTCATTCCATTTTTAAAAAAATACATCTTCAAATTTAGAGGCTTAAGAAATACTAACAGTTGACATATGCCTTTGTGGTACCAGCTATTCCTCCAGACCTTTAAGCATATTCCTCATCTCTCCTTCCCTCTTGTAATGGACGAAAAAAAAAAAAAAGCAAATCCCACATTAGTCATTGGCATATCAGACCTGAAACCACTCTGGGTCTAAGAATATATCTTTATAATTTAAGACTTACAAGGAGCATGCACCAATTAACACCGTGGAGCAAGCTTTTGATACAAATCATCATTAAATAAACACGCTGAATCTTTTCAGAACCAGGAGCTACAAATGATAACAAAAGAAGTTAGCAGATCCAGCAGGAAAGAGCAAAAACCTCCTCCAAAACACACTCAGATGCCACTACACAAAAAGCAGTGGCTAGCAGAGATGTCATCAGCAAAAAGGAGGGGGGGAAAAGAAGGAAAAAAAGTTTAAAATCTGCCACTCTAATTTTTAACAGTTTGAAAATGTTTAACAGAATATGTTTTATACTTGTGGGAGATAAGGACAGGAAGAGAAACAGGACACTCTTCTAGTCTTGAAAGCCACCAAAAAAATAATTTGGAGGTATTTTCAACTTTATTTTATCTGAAGCCCTGACAGTTAATTTGGTGTGAAAAACTGCAACAGTAGAAAACAGATGTTAAGGGGCAAGCATATAGTTAAGGTCAAAACAAACATAAAACACCACTTCCATTTCAAGGGGAAGGGAAAAAAAAGATTTGTCCAGCAACAGGTTTTATGCTAAACCTGCTTTTTTATTGTTCTGCTTGTGATATCTGCAGACTACACAATGCAATACTGTCTGCCATAGCGCAATACCTCTCAGCACCAGTAATTTAAGACTTTCTTCTCTGTAATACACTAAACCATCATAACCTGTCTCTTCCTATTTAGTTTAACCTACAACCACCACATACTGATTTGGCTGTGTGTGGCTTTCTCTATTGCCATTTATTACTCCGCTTGACTCCTGAAATTCTGTTTGCAATTTAAGGCCACAAATTAGAAGCGTAAGTCATCTGTTTCCTATAATCCCCCTGTCAGGGCTGGAATCGCATTTGGAGCTCGGCACCAAGCGCGGTCCTGGGCCGGCGCTGCCGCCCCGATTGGCCACGCGGGCGGAGAGCTGCTCTGGGAATAAAGGACGGGAATGGGGATGGGGATGGGGATGGGAACGGGAACGGGAACGGGAACGGGAACGGGGCGCGGGGCTGGAGGCGGCGCGGGGAGCGGGGAGGGAGCAGCAGCCGCCTGCGCAGCGGAGAGAAATAAATACCGCTCTACAGCCGTAACCTTTCGGAAATATCCCGACCGAGCAGCGGGGGGGTTGCTATGGGGGCTTTTAAATACACATTTTTAAATTTTTTTTTCTTTTTATGCACGTATTTATTGGTTTTTTTTTAAAGCCGTTTTACAGGGATGGCTGTAACTTCCTCCCTCAATCCGAATCTTTGGCGAGTTCTGCCACCTTTGTCACACAGCACATTTTCTGTCTGTGCTGTCTTTTGCTGTCCTAATTAACTGTTTTCCCCCCGCATGGCAGACAATATACAGAGCTAAAATGGAGATTTTAATGCACTGGTTCCATTTTCTTCTTCTTCTTTTTTTTTTTTTTTTCTTGGGTAATTATTCTAATGAATCCATGCATTTGTTCCTTTGATGCCAGTAGAAAATGATTTTAAGTATTTCGATGAGAAATCTTAAAAGTGGGGTTTTTTTCCTTCCTGGCAACAAAACCTTAGTTAAAATTTAAAAAAAAAAGACCCTCAATTCTTTCATGCAACATTTGGGGTTATGTCCACAATTTGAATATTATTTTCTTTCCTTTAAGATATTTTAACAGTAATTCCTGACCATCACTGCTAAGATTA
>VXAC01006013.1:331426-342042 GCA_013399225.1 Rhipidura dahli
AGGTTTCTGTACCTGACATCAAGGTGAGCAAATTTTCATAGGGGAAGTGTCATCTTGGAGCAATTAAGATCTTTTGGGGCTACCCAAGAGCAGCTCCCATCCTTGCCACACCCTCCTGCACTTCACTCTTGGGGTGATTGTTGTCCCCTGAGCACTTCCCGGGTCTCAGTCCCTTGCTGTGCTCAGACAAACTTCTCAACCCTCGTCAGGGTCAAATTCTGTCACCTTTGGGATTTCAATCATTATTCTCTCCAGTGCCAACTCTTTTCAAAGGAAACAAATACAGTGTACAAAGGCGAGAATGAGGAAGAACACCCGGCTTTTGATTTTATTGATATAGATGAATGTAAACAACTTCAAGAACCACTGCTTGGGGAAAATGTTATTTGTCTGCTCTTTTTTACACATATAACTTCAGACTTTGTGAATATTTTGAATGGGGTTGGATCTTCCAGAGTAGAAAAATAAAAAGTATAATTCTAGGTGACCTGTATGATCTTCTACAGATGGAGAAAAATTTGCTAATGGACCTCGCAGCCTCAGATAACTGACTCAGATTTCTTAAATTAGACAGGGTCTGGTGTTAATGACAACATTTATTGCCTAATCCAAAAACCAAATTATGTTTTGCCCATGCTATGCAATCCATAATAAATGTTTAAACAATCTATGTGGTTTCCAAAGTCCAGGAAAACCTCTCAAACGGGTTTCATCTCCAGGCACCTCCTCAACGTGGAACAAGATCTCCTGGAAATGATTAACACCAGCCCTCATTTCACTGCTCTCCTCTTCTGAAGAGCCACGTGCTCCACTTGCTCTGGTGGCAGAGGGAAGCCAACCCATAGGAAATGGGTCTGTTGCAGTTTACAATGCCTTTTAGCATGGCAACAGTAAAACCCAAAATAGATTTTTAAACCAGAATCACATTTACATATGTATTGATTCCTTTCCCTTTTGTAGTGGTGGTTAACGCAATCTGATGAGCCGCATGCTGAATATTTGAACACTATGAAAAATCTGCTTTTTAGGATATGTGTGTGATAACTTGGATGCCACTAATGTAATTTTAAACTTTTACAGCGTGCCAAAACATCTGACAAATTTGGTACCTTATTTCAAGAGGATTTGGCATTTTTCTGTGCTGGTTTCTTCAAACATACGTAGCAGATTCCCTTACTACTGAAATGCAGCAACCTCCAGCTCAGCATGTATTAACTCTTTCACAGCACAGGATAATGCACTATTACTTTGTAGAGAAAGTGAAAAATATTGTACCCAATTAAAATTACATGGAAAATGAATGTAGGAAAAATATTAATTACCCAAGTTGGAATTTGTCAAGGATATAAAGGCAAACACCCCTACAGATTTTTTTAAAAAAGCATAGCCCCTATAATGGCCGTATTAAATATTTTATACATGACCCTAGGTTAAATCTGAAAGATCTGCTATAGATCAATTATAAACCACTGATTTATCCTTGAAAAGGAAGAAAACAACTATTTTCTAGTAGCGCTGAAGAATGTTACAAAACATCAAAGATCTTGCCCTTTTCCTGATAACACAGAAATCAGGCACTGATGGAAAAAAGCTCTCCCGACCACCAAGTAATGAAACAGTAATGAGCATGGCAGCCAGCTCCTCTGCTATCTCATTACAATGCAGGGTATTGTGGTGTGTTTGCCAACGTTCCAGAGAAAGGGAAAAAAGGCTGACAGTCTCTCCTATGAGGGAAGGCTGAGAGACTTGGGATTCTCCAGCCAGAAGAAGAGAAGGTTTTGGGGTGACCTGATTGTGACCTTCCAGTACCTGGAGGGACCCGACAAGAAAGATGGGGACAGACTATTTACAAGGGTTTGGAGTGACAGAACAAGGGGGCATCTTCAGATTGAAAGACAATAGGTTTAGAAGGGATATTAGAAAGAAATTTTTCCCTCAGTGTGGGCAGTGAGGCCCTGGCACAGGTTGCCCAGAGAAGATGTGGCTGCCCCTGGATCCCTGGAAGTGTCCAAGGCCAGCTTGGACAGGGCTTGGAGCAACCTGGGATAGAGGAAGGTGCCCCTAACCATGACAGGGAGTGGAATGAGATGGTCTTTAAGATCCCTTCCAACCTTCACCATTCTGGGATTTTGCACCTATATACCTATATCACTTTGCATAAGGAAAATGTTAATTAATAAAAGACAATTTTATTTCTTCTTGACAGTAATAATCCTCCAAAAATTGCATTCTTGATTTAAATGTTCATGGGTATGGTTGGTGGCTGAGCCACAACACCGAAGGCTGACTTGCTTAATTGTTAAATTTGCAACAAATTACCCCGAGAGGAAACAGTCCAACATAGAATTCCATTACAAAATCCTTTTTTTCTATTCAAGAAATGAACATGTGGCGGATTTTGTTACCTATCTCCTATTCACCTGGAACTGCACATTATTTCTCAGAGGTCCACTGAACTCAAGACAGAAGGAATCATGGCACTGGCAGAGGAGTTTCACATGAAAGAGTTAATGCATTTGCAGACACAAACACGAATCTTTGCAAGTCCTGCTGTAATGCGGCTCCCCTGATTGCCTCAAAAAGACAAATTTCTGTTACAACACGGAAGCATTATAAACTAAATTCACCAGAGTCCCGTTGTGCCTTAGCTAGAGAATATGATTCCTGTATTAAGTGCTTTTAATTTCAGTGCTTGGGAGCTGGTTTAAAACCGTCTGCTAATTTGCGGCGCTGTAACAGTCGCGCTCTCGTCTTTGCAATCAGAGGCAGAACTTCTTTAATGTGCCTCTTCTCATTCCACTTTGCTCAGAGATAAGCCCGGGCAGCTCTCCACCTGTCTTGGCAAATAAATCAGCTGCATGAAGCCTCCGACAGGTGAATTTGTCAAGGCTTGATATGCTCCTGGTAGGAGTGAAATCCTCCCATGACAGGTGATTGTAGAATCCCAGAACGGCTTGGGTTGGAAGGGACCTTAAAGACCATCTCATTCCAAGCCTGCCTGCCATGGACAGGGATGTTTCTCATTAGACCAGGATTCTCAGAACCCCATCCAGCCTGGCCTTTAACCCTCACAGGAAGGAATTTCTTCCTAATATCACAGCTAAACCTACTCTCTTTTAATCTGAAGACACTCCTCCTTGTTCTGTCACCCCAGGCCCTTTTAAAGAGTCCCTCTCTAGCTCTCTTGTTACACCTTTAAGTACTGGAAAGTGCTTTAGGATCTCCCTGGAGACTTCTCCAGACTGAACAACCCCATGTTCAGCCTAAATCTACCCCATCTCTCCTATTTCCCAGGGTGACCATCCTCCTGCTTCATTCCATCAAGTTCTTGAGGCACTGACCCCCAGGAACCCAAAACTTCAAAATTACAGACTTGAATACTTGAATACTTGAGAATACTTGACCAAGGAGGATCTTGCAAAATGTGTTTGATGGCACCATGTACCTGTCCTGCAGGGTGACACAGGACCATGCACTCACCCTGCCACCACCACTCCCTGCAGCTGGAGGCATTGCAGAGCAGAATGAACGTGTCCACCTTTCTCATCATCAGCTTGCAAAAATAGCCAACAGTTGTCCTAGGCCCCGAACATGACAAAATACTTGAAAAACATCCAGCTGGCCAAATCCAGAAAAACTTCCTGTGGGGAACATCAAAGAAATTTCAAGCGGATGTGGTCCCCTGCTCCATGCATCCCATCCACTAAAAAATGTCACTACACTGTTGAAGGTTACATGACGTAATCTGGCACAAGGTGGAAAATATCAAAGGCTTGGGGAAAAAAAATCCCCAAGTTCAGTACTCAGTAGTAGATATTTCATGGGAATTTATTGTGGCAGGTGGAACTAGGGTAGATGACAATGACCTGCAAGCCATAAACTTGTAGGTATACTTTTTTCCCTGTGAAAGTGAATTATTTTCAGGTAGTTTAACATATCTCTGATTTTAATTAGTAGGCAGACCAAAATCACTCTGAACATTTGACCTAAGTAGTTTCATTTCTTTGCTTAAGAACAGATTTACTTGAGGCTGGTACAGTATGTGAAAGAAGCTCGTCTCCACTGCTGGGAACAAAAAAAAAAGGAGCATTAATTAATTATTTAATTCCTTTTTTAATTACTATTGTATCAGAATCTTAAAGTGGGGCATTTCCCTGTGTCAGGAAATGGCTTTTAAAAATGCATCTCTACAATAAAAAGTAAAAAAAGAAAAGGAGGAAGAAAGAAGAAGAAATCATTCTTCTTCAAATTGAAACCAGCATAAAATATTACCCCAAAAGACCTGGGCTGATTTCTTTATAAATGAGCACAACGCTAGAACCATGGCAAAGGCAAATTGGCCTACAAGAAAACTGACAGCTTTATAGCCCCTGCCTCTGATTGAAATGTTGGGAAATCTCTTGGCAATTCTCCCAGACATCCAGGTAGAACAGTGAGTTCACTGATTATGTTAACTAAAACAATCTGCCTTTGCACAAACGCACCTCGAGCCCAGCCAAGTGTGAAGGCTTATCAACGTGCCAGACCAAGAAAAAGACCTATTTACCTGCAGAGAGCAGCTGAACAACAGGGCTCTGCAAAACAACCCGGGGACATCAGTGTGCAGGGCTTCTTTTATTGTCATTTTTTTAATATATGGCCTAAATGAAGGCAATGAGGCCTCGGAGGGACCGCGTGGGTGTTAAACAAGAGGATTCCAACCGATGTGTTTAAACGCTGGTAGTAATCATTAATAACGAGAAACACCATCCTGAGGAACATGGTAGTAAAACACATACAAGCAGGGAGAATAAACTAAATTTTGGGAGAAGGCTCAACACAGTCCTTAGCTGTTATCTTTGTGGCTGGCCGGGGCGCAGAGGAAGCGCTGCCAGGACATGGGGATCCCGCTCGCGGGGCAAACAAGGAAATTGTTTATGTTTTCTAAAGGGGGAAAAAATGAGAGCCATAATAAACCTAAATAATAAAGATTACAAAAAGAAACAACGCTGTTAAGTGGCAATCTTTTGAGGTGAATGCATAGCTGAATGTTATTTTAAACAGCACATAACCCAGGGAATTATGATGTTGTTTACACAGGCCTGTCTCTTGGAATCTGTATATGTTTAGAGTTTGGTTTGTTATATGTCTTGGTTAAGCTCTCCAATATGTCTGTCTTCTGAAAAAGAGCCCTATGCTGCTCTAAAACTTAGCTCCAGCAAGTTAAAAATACAGAGAAAGTACCTTAAGTAATGTCCCTTTCCCCAGAGATGCCCTTGGTAGCAGTCAGTAATGCAATCAGATATCCAGGGTTATTTCGATTGCCTGCCAAAACATCACTCATGTCTATTAAAGCATCCTGAAAAACACCATTACATCAATTCCAGCAACGGCATAATTATTCTTCTTTCTGGAATGTCTTCTGATGTGAGTCACCCTGCCGGCGTGGGATTTCTCTGGAAAGCGGCTGTAGGAATGTCCCAGAGGCTGCGGGGTAGGGCGGCGGCCGGCAGCAGGATGCTCTCATCCCAAAATTTGGTGGATGCTCAGGATGGTGGCTGGATGCACCAATGACTTAGACACAACCCCTTTTTCCAAAGATGAAGAGCCCCAACAGGTTTCTTCTGCGCTGATACCCTGAATTTTGAAAAAGCAAATTTTTGCAACTGCAAACCAAAGCAAAGCACTGACAAGGATATTTTTGCTGAATAACTTGGGCTTCTCCTTGAAAATGCAGGCAGGAAATTTCTAGGAAGCACAAGGCATAGTTACAGTAGTTTATGTATTAATGAGCATGTCTCTGCTCCTTCCAGCTGCAGTTATCCCAGGACTTCCACATGGGCAATGCAAACCACACCTCCTCAATCCAGTGTAACATGACTGCCAAGGGGATTGTAGACAGAGAATCCTTAGGAAGAGTAGGGTTATTATCATTCCATGTTTTAAGAATTAACAAAAATCTACAGAAAATCCACATGAGATGTTCTGGGTTTGATAACACTAGCGTAAATCCCAATTTCTTTGAGGCCAGTGGATCATCTAGCTCAACACTCAGAGAAGAGTTTGTCCCTCTGCCTTCTCTTTTAATCTTCCTAACCAAAAAGTTTGACTTGATGAGATTCTGCTTCATTGCAGGAATAGTACTGGTGGAATAATGCAGCATTAATTTTGCATTTTGGAAAAATAAAAAGCATTTGGTGTTATCACTAAACAACAACTAGACCAAAAGTCATCCCTAAAAGAACTACTTATAGACATTATTTTTTCCAGGAATGCAGAAATGGACAAGTGCCATTGCTAAAAAAAAGCAAGCCATTTTTTCTTTTATTGCTTTGTATAAACATCCAAACTTCTCCTATCCAGCTCATGAAGCTGTGGCAATGCTAACAGACTTATGATGAAGACCTGGCCTCTTTGAAATCAGTCAAATTCAAAATATATGTCTTTTACGCCATATATGCTGCTTGCTAAATATCACAGTGTCCATACCAACAGAAAATAAAGCATTTAATCAGCTATCAGATAAATCCTAGAGTCACAATTCAGATGAGAGCATGGGAAAGGCTCTTTAAAAAGACCAAAGCATGAAGAAAAAAAAAATAATGATAACTGAAAAACCAAATAGTCATTTGAATTGCTCTTCTAGGCATGAGGACAAATGTGACATTCCTTTTCATCTGCTTCTTGATGCTGGTTATTAGAAAAAAAAAACCTCTAAAATTTCTCTCCTACCTTTGGACAATGCTCTCCATTGCGTTGGGTGGGATTATTGGGGGTGTCCTGTGCGGGACCAGAACAAAACCTCCTCCCAAATGTCAGTCATCATCTCCCTACAAGGAGAGACGACATGAACAAGACATCAGCAGGGCCAGGCTTAGACTGTTTACCAAAAAAAAAAGTCATAAGAGTAGTGAATGTGATTAGATACATTTTATCAATGAAAAAACAAGGAGGCAGAGAAGCATGAAAAATTCTCATACTTTTCAGCAGGATACTTTCCTGCATTTGGCATTTATCACAGTTTAATCTATTTTATGTTTTTTTGATTGTTTATTGTAAAATAGGATAGATACTTTGAACACAGCTAGGGCAGGACATGAGTCAGTATCCAGCAGCAACAAATATTTAGAGGCAACAGATTTGTAATAATTAGATGGAGACAAGAGATGATGAATTGGTAATTCTGAAAGTCTTTACAAACTCCGAAAATCTCAGATGATCGTTTAATCCACCAACTATCTTCTTAAGAAATACAATCATGGAAACTCCTGCCAAAAAAAAAATCCTTACTGTAATCCTACCTTTATCTCATCCACAAATATACGTTTTCTATATAAAGACACGATCCCTCTTAAGAGGTCAGAGTTTGTAGCTGTCCACCAAACACCCCAGTGTGCCCACAGGTCTCTGCTGAGTCTCTTTTATAACCTACAGCCACTTGTATGGCAAACAGGGGGGAATCTCCCATCTCTACGTGGCACACACGTGTTTCTCCACGCACCAGCTTCCACTTCTGTTCCTCGCAGGTTACACACAGCTTAAATCCCCTTTTAGCCCAACGTGTGCTGAACTTACTGAAGATGAAGTGAACAGGCATTTCCTCATGGCAACACCTCACACTTGGGACAGCTTAATGGCTTCACAATTAATATATGCATAAAGTACAACCTGCATTAGTGGTGGTAAAAGGCAAGTTGGCTCCTTGATTACACATCATTAAATAACACCAAGGTTCTCGTGTTCGGTGTGTGTGGTGTACCTGTTCAAAGGTGGAATATTGTGTGAGTCTGCACATAGTCCCCTCCCCATACGTGGTTAAGCTTGCTCTGACATGATCCTCTTCTTTTCTTTCAAACTATGGAAACCCCCTGCTCTCATGTTTCCTGGTGACAAGCAGCAATTTTAAAATGATGCTGCACCAAATCACACAAACAATAAGGGAAAGCCTGGCCCAGGAGCTATTTACTTCTGAAAATAAAAACAAAAACAACAACCACAAAAAAAGAGGATATTTAATCTGAACACATTACAAAGAACTGCTGCATGATGGCAGTGGGGCCCCAGAAAGGGAAAAGCTGAGGAACTATTGCTTTATAGAAATCAAGGATAAATATCCTTCCTTACATTCGAGGAATGAAAATAGGTTTAAAAATCCTGAGGAGGGCTGGGGAGCTGAAGTTGGATTCTTTAAGTAGAGCCTTCATATAAATTCTAACTCTGCAGTTAAATGGAAATGCTTAAGCCTATAAAACTAGAAGGAGATGAGGAAAGGGGGGAACCCATATACATGAAACCAGCAGATACAGAACCATTTTACACAGTCCAGTAGGCAGGCTAACATGAACTTAATAGTGACAATTGTTTTAAATTGATTCAAATAACAAATACACATTTCAGAGATTATGAAGTTTTGCACTGCATTTTTCTTTTTATCTTTCAAAGAAAACAATGCTAATAGTTTCCTTTTTCCTACGCTCAATGACTATTTACTACTTTCTTGATGTGGACTTTCAAAATACAAAGAAGGTTTGGCAAGTTTTCAAAGTCTTTCTTCAAAGTCAGCTCTTAAGTACTTTTTACAAAAACATGAAGAATACTTCTCACTACGGAGAATTGATAATGTACTGCTTTCGTTATTTGTATATGAAATGCTGTCAGATAAATGCACATGGATTCATTTGTTTGGACCTTCTCTGTTAACCTTCTGTATGAAATTGATTTCCATTGATCACAAGAGTCAGGAACGTAACAATTGCTTTCAACCAAAAGCTGCTTCAGACATTATAGACCCAAGTTTCAAAGAAAAAAAAAGTTACTGTACTTGCAAGTTTAGAGTCAAACTTGGCAGTTCTTCCAAACAGAGTGGTCAGAAGAAGAAAAATAAAAACAAGCATCCTTCCAAGATTTTTTTTCTCTTCAACTGCCATACAAAATAACGGTACAAGTATGTCACAACCCTTTCTGAAAGTTATTCATGAAGACATAAGCAAAGTGTCCTGAATGCTTTGTTGCCAGAGAGTTAACATTTATAGAGCATTTTGAGAATTTAAGGAACTTTAGAAAGTTGTCAGCTCTTTGCTGCTGCACGGAGCTGAGCTTAAAAAGAGACACAAATCAAGGCAGCCCACTCAAAGGGACAAACCTGAGTGGTCAGACCATTTGTAGCCAAGCACATTGGTCTGTTTGTTAGAGGTCAGCTGGACTGGGGGCCAAATCCAGAGGTGATTTGTAAGGTGGTGCAAATTAAACTGTGTAAGTAGGAGTAAGGAGATGTGAGTGAGTGTGAGAGCCTGGGCTGGTGGTGCTCACACGGCAAGGCGCCTGGGAAAGGTACCAGGAGGGAGAGGAGCAGCCCTTAAGGCTAAGGGGATGTCTCATTCCAGACGTGTTACCTAGAACGGTAGCACCCAACCTTGTGCACCCCGTGTCGCCACCGTGCAGAAGAGGCTGCAGGGAACATCCCCCAGCCCTGCTCAGAAATACGCTCAGGGTTAGTCCAGAGGTGCTCTGTCAGCAGTGACGGAGCTCAGGTTACACTGGTGGAAGTGGGTAACGAGCATCTCCACCACCTCTTCCTTCCTGCCGAGCCCTGCCGGCAGTGGCGGCGGGCAGGACCATTTTCAGCTGTCCCAGTGGGCTTCCAGAGGAGCTGGTCTCTGCTTTTACCCCACTTGTGGGTCTCTGATTACCTCCAGAAATTACACTCTGGCCTTCATTTCTCTCCCCTGTCCCCAGTGCCCCCGTTCCTCCGATTTCCTGTCTCCAGTGCTGACACCTCTTTGTTCATCACCCATCTTTTCTCTGTCTTGTCTATTTAGACTGTAAATTGTTTGATAAAGGGACGATGACTTAATAGGTGTTTGCACTACATCTGGCACCGTTTGGTTTTACTCTCAGCTGGGACATGAAGTCTCTACTATTAAGTGAATAATTAATAATGATTAGGTCCTAAAGCAGCAACGTGAAACTCCACTAACTTTACCCACTGTATCCTATCACTCTTCTATTTCTTCTAATGCCTGCTGGCTTCTGCAGGGATTGTTCCTGAGCTGTGTCAGCCGAGGGGCAGCAGGCATTGATGCTCAGTAGCCCACTGGATACTTTGGGAAAAGGGAAGTTAAACTGGAAATTATTCTAAACGCGAGTGCAAGGTCTCACAAAACTTATAATGTATTCCTGTGACAGGGCTGTGCTATGCATAATATAAACAGCTGTATGTAAGGGAGATCGCTGCTCTGTTTCAGGAAGTAATAGCTAAAGAAGCATTTATTTCGGACAATTAATGGACATAAAAGCCCATGTGCTATCTAAAGAGGGGAAGATTAAAGGAGGGAAGTAGCTTATGCTATTGGATCGGCTGCACCAAAACAAATAACCTCACAACTTCATTTTGTACAGAGCCTTCCATAAAGTCTGGATAATAAAATGCTTTACAGCGAGCAGAGAGGGAGGGAGGAAGCAGAAAGCAGAACAGATATGTTTTGAGCCGAGATTGGATCCGAAGCAGCGAAGCCGTGCCAAGCAGCAGGAGCTGCAGAGGAGAAGCTCTCACCCCAGCGGCGGCAGGAGCCCGGGACAAGCCAGGCAGCGGGCTGGGCTCAACCCCGGCAGCGTCAAAAGGAAAAAAAAAAAAAAAA
>VXAC01006013.1:346751-365306 GCA_013399225.1 Rhipidura dahli
TGGGGGGTGTTGAATTTATTTATTTATTCCTAACCTGCTTTAAAAATTAAAGTTACGGAGCGAAGGCAGACGATGCAAGGCAAAAGGGAACATTTTGAATAAGGAAATCACGCCTCTGTCGTAGCTCATGTTACCCTGCTTCATCCTTCCAGGGAAGCCTCGTGATAACAGGGCCCTTTGGTGGAATTTCGACATATTTTTCCCTTTAGTTCGGGGCAGCTGGTTTCTTTCCTCTCAGAGGAGAGAGACGAAGTATATTTATCACTCCAGCAGTGACTCAAAACAAACAGGAAATCTTCATCAGCAGGCTCCTGGGCAAGGCAGATACCAAGGTACTGGCAGAAAGGAAACAGAGGCTTTGGGCTGTGGGAGTCCGACATGCAGCATATTCTGCAGCAACAGCAGATAACTCGGCTGGAGAGCCACCAAATTATGTTTAAATTACAAAAAGAAATAATAAAAAGGTGATCCTGAGGTAGCTGAGAGCACTCGTGGCATCCATGGGGGTGGCTGAGTTGGACACCCAGCCCGGACACGCGCTGGGAACCTGGGAGAGGGAGGAAACCTGTGTGCTGGCCGGGCTGGGAGGTTTCCCTTTGATCCTGTGGCTTAGGAAACTCACTCCTTTCGCCTCAGCAAGCCCTTCTTCAAAAGCAGAGGTTTCCGGCTGGGATGGTCACCTTGCAACGAGGAGGCAGGCAAAAAGCTAAGAAAAACAATAGCAAAAAAACCCCCAACTCTTAATAATTTTAACTTTTGATATGATTATTCATATTTATTAATGGTGTGTTGGTAATTTTAACTGTTGATACAATTATTTATGCTCATGGGTAGTTTTAGAAAGGCCTCTGTAAACAAGATAATAAATGGCCCAGCAATGATGACTCCTCCTGCACTGGTTAGAGACAATCCTGACACAGGAACTGTTCTGTAGGGTTGGTTGTGGGGTTTTTTCCCCTCTCTTTCCCCACCAGCATCATGAAATATTAAATACTTCAGTCCATCTGAAGAACAAAACACAAGGACAGCACAAGACCGACCCCGGTCTGCTCCTTGGAGACATCTCTGCTAAATGGCTGCAAGGACACTTGGAGGCTGTAGGGCTGACAGCACACCAAGCACACAAGGAAACAGTTGCTGCAAATGGATAGGACTGCTCAAATCACTATCTGCATCCCCTGCTCCTCTGCATCTCCCCAGACACTCGAAGTTTACTGTGGCCAGAGAAGGGGCACAATGATCCCTGGGTCTGACCCGCTGTGGGCTTATCTCCAGAGCTGGCAGGAGATGGTGGGGCTGGCCAGGACACTGCTGGGTGGTTAAAAGGAGACTTGTGCACCTTAAAACCTGTGCCCAGCTTCCCCTGCTCCTGGCCAACCCCGGGCAGCTGCAGCACTGAGAGCCTTCCACACCAACCTGCCCTCTCGAGCCAGATGCACCCCTTGGCCTGGGAGGAGCCTGGAAGGGGGAGTCCTGCAGGGACACTTTCACATGTCCAGGCTGGGCTTGGTTGGAGCTTTCACAGCCAGTCCTCCAAGGCAGCAGATGCACATCCTTATCGCCGAGCTGCACCCTGTGACACCAACCTCAACGTCTCACCACAGAAATCCAGCCTTCTATTAATAAGGATGACTGGCTTGGCTGCAAACCTAAGGTGCAAGGGGCTGATAGAGGGAGCACCAGACACCCACATCCTTGCAAACAGTTGGAGGGGCAGAGTGCTCAGAGGCCAACACTGTCTGACTATGGAAATGACAGCATGAAATCACCACGGCCTGAGACATCCCAGACACAATAAGCATTAGCAGTGAAAGAGCCAGTGTAAAAGTGAGTGCTTCATCCTGGCTCCTTCACAATCTCCACAGGACTTCCCTACAGAAGGCTGGCTAAGGTCCCTGTCAGAGATGACTACCAAAACCTCTGGGTCGGGACAACTCTTCTCGGGAAGCATCTGGCTGAATGTATCACCACTGTGCTGACTCACAGATGTGTCAAGGCATGAAATGAAGCTAGGTGGGTAGTTCTGGAGAGTTTCCCCAGAGACCAGACTGCCTGTATCATCCTAAGGAACTGTGTGGTCTAACCAGCACCTCAGTCAGCACCAGGGAAGGGAAACCTGGTGACAGTCTGTGCATGGTGTGCAGCAGGGGAGAAGGCTGAGTTCATGGAATCACAGAATCCCAGAAGGGGTTGGAACAACCCCTCAAAGATTGCCTCCTTCCCACCCCATGCCATGGGCAGGGACACCTTGCACTACACCAGGTTGCTCCAAGTTAACAAGGAGAGAAAACACCAGGGCTGTAAACAAGAAATATGTGGTACAAGAGTGCTGGAGGTTCCCTACTGCTTGAACTAGCCTGTTTCCAGTACAAAGCAGTTTTGTTTCAAGTGTGTAAGCTTTACTGGAACATTATGTTGACTGCATACCTACCAGATCAGGCAAAACTCCCACACAGCCTGAACTCCAGAGCATCAAGAGTTTGGAAAGGCCATGGTGAGTGGTGCTTCCAGCCCACCCTCATCATTACAGCTGGCACAGACCACGACAAAGCAGCGTGGCCAATCCCTGCTGCTGGGGGAGGTGACACAGCCCAAGGCTTTCTCCTTCCTCCCAGAAGGGTCAGCTGGAAAGCAAGGCAGAGGAAAGCCCCTGACTGTGACTGAAGCATGGGCAGTAGCATGAGGTCCAGAAAGTAACTGGTCAGGCACTGGAACAGGCTGCCAAAAGAAATGGTGGAATCACCATCCCTGGAAGTGTTCCAAAGGTGTGTGGTTGTAGTGCAAGGGGATATGGCTTAGTGGTGAACAGGGTGGTGCTGGGTTAATTGTGGGGCTCAATGAACTTTAGAGGTCTCTTCCAACCTTAATAATCCTATGAGCTTCATGCCTTAGTTTGGAAATGGCAACTTGCCCTACAGAGGAGTCTTTTGCCTGCTCACTCACTCAAATGAGTGGCACACTCATTTTTTGGTTATTCACCAGCCAAAGATCCAAAAGTGTGAGACAACAAAAGAAAGTGTCACACTGAGGATGTGACTTGCAGTCACGAGGAGCAAATGGCAGAGCCAAGAGCAGAGCAGAGATCCATAACTTGTACTTGGTGCTGTACCCAGCTCCTCAGACCTCAGCAGGGCTCAGGCAAGTAGCACTAACTCTGTGCCTAAAGGTCAGCTCTGCAAGGATGTAAGAACAGATTTTGGCTGCTCTGACTAGCCTGTACCAGTTTGGACTCTGCCATCGGCAAGCCAAGGAATGCCAGAGTGCAACATCTTTCCACCACATGTCTTTCCATCCCTTTCCTTGCCTCTGGCCAGGGCTGGGGTGAGCAGTCAGTGTGTGACAGGAGGGGTGTGACCTTCCACAAGGCAGCTGAGCAGCCCAGCAAGGCAGGGTCCCTGCTCCCAAAGTGAGGTGCAGGCCCTGTGCTCTCACTACTTGATCTTCACCAGCTGCACTGAGCATTCTGCACAGCACAGCCTTTGGAATCTGCTCTCCAAGCAATGGAGGACTGATTATTGGCTTTGGTGATGAAGTGCACTAGTCAGGACTGGCAGACGAAAGGAATGGTTTTCCCTTGGTATTGTTCAGCATCATCTTGTTTGATTACAATATTTTTTCTGTGCTTTCCTCCTCATAATCTTTGAACAACTTTGTGTTGAAAAGGGCTATATGCTATGCTATAACATATTGTTCTGTGTCCAGGATCCAGATCCTGGGCATTTGCCCTCCTGTCACATTGCACCACAACAAACCTAAGGTGCCATCCTGCTACAGATCAACAGGCCAGAGAGATGCTGGGATGCCCCCAAAGCAAAGCAGCACACACACACACATCTTCCCTAGGAGACAGTGCTCCAGCAAAGCACTCAAAGCCACAGGTGTAATTGATTTTTATCACGCTTCCTTTTTGAAATCAAAAAGGCATATTTTCCAAGCTGAGATTCACATGGGATATATATAAATCCTGATTCTTAAGGAGGGTCAGGAAAACAGATTGGAGGAATCAAAAGGGGGGAATTTATGCGAAATCCAGAAACACGGAGAGGCAGCAGAGAAAAGTGTTGTGCATTCAAGTGCTTAAGTCCTGCTCAACTCCATGATGACAAACAAACAAACAAACCCCGTGTCTCTTTTTCTCAGCTCAGTGATTACAGCAAACCCACAGTGCCAGCTTCAGACTGGCAAGGCAACTAGCACTGCTCACAAAAACAAATTCGATGGCTTTTTTTTTTCTTTTTTTTTCTTTTTTTGGTTTTGTTTGTTTTTTGTTGGATGATTTAATTATAAAGATCTTCCACATTCATCTATTTCTTTACCATCAGTAGAGCCTCTGCTATTGTTTAAGGCTCATGAAATAGCAAAAAATGAGGAATGAAGGCAAAAAATGAGGAAAGCATACTGCAGACACAGAAGAAATGAAGTCTTTTCTTTTAAAGTCACTAATTCAAGTGAGCGTGCAAAAAGGAAACTCAGGAAACCCATGTTGCCACGGTAATTCGGCTCTGCCTCAGAGCTCCCACCCAGGAAAGGTGTCTCTGATGTTACCTAGGTGTCATCCAAACCAAATCATTCCAAAACAGATACTTGAAACCCTTTTTTTCTCCTAACTGAGCATTTCAGCTGGAAGTAAGAAATAAAGGAGAGTCAAAACTTCTAACCAAAAAATTAATAAAAAGTTAATTATTAGGAGAGAGATGGACTCCTAGGATGCCTTAATGCCTGGATCCTAACCTGTCTGCCCTACTATTCTGGGCTCATTGAGATAGCCAGAATACTTATTTAGAATTAGGGCATTAGGGAAAAAAAAAAATCTCCTGCTTTAAAAATGGAAAACTGCTTTTCAGTTATTTCTTGAACAAATACACTTCAAACAATGTGAAGGAAATGGCACTTCCCATTTATATGAGTTTACCAACAACAACCACGATGAAAAGGACAAAGACTATTTCAGGTTTGTGAGGACTGTCTGTGGTAACACACTGTCCCATGCTACACCCAGCGTAGAACTAGCAGGATCTGAGAAATTTAAATTCTCAGAAATCCCCAGCACAAGCCACTGTTCATTGTAAATGCAGTAGGAGATTACTGTGTCCCAGAGAATCATCCATGGAATCCCAGAATGGTTTGGGTTGGAAGGGTCCTTTAAGCCCACCCAGTGCCCCCCCTGCCATGGGCAGGGACACCTCCCACTGTCCCAGGCTGCTCCAAGCTCCATCCAGCCTGGCCTTGGGCACTGCCAGGGATCCAGGGGCAGCCACAGCTGCTCTGAGCACCCTGTGCCAGGGCCTGCCCACCCTCACAGTCCAAAATTTCTTCCTAATTTCCAATCTAAACATTCCTTCTCTCATTTTAAAGCCATTCCCCTTGTCCTATCCCTGCATGTCCTTGTGAATATCTCCTCTCCAACCTTTCTGAAGGTGACTCTGCCTCTGAGGAACAAATCAGCCACCGCTGCAGGTGAACCTCCTGCGAGTCCCTGTCCCCACACAGCTCAACTCCTGCACCACCACAATTCACACTTCCTCCCCCTGGACCCACAAAGGTGGGTTCTGAGCTTTGAAATGCTATTTCAATCAAAAAAAAAAAAAAACCAAAAAACCCCCCAAAAAAACTCCTTCAAAGCAACAGGTTGCTCTCTTCGGGGTAGATTTAGGAGGAGCAGAGCCTGCACCAGAACTTTCAACAGGCAATGTCTGCTCCGTGCTTAACCTATGCAAATCAGGAGCAAATGTAATGATGTTAGCAGCCCATCAGCAGAGTTTGGCTGGGGTAGCAACAGCCATAGGGAGATAAGATAAGGCTGTAGTCTTTCAAGGTTGGGAAGTGAAGTATCGGGATTACCAGAGCGGTTTATAGAGACTGTTCTCCCACCCTCTTCTAAGAAACAAAACCGATCCTTTTCACTTCACCCCGAGGGAAGAAAATAGTCATTAGCTTTACATTACAAAGATACATACAATAATTGTCTCTCTAAGATCAGGCCTCCCTACCCCGAGTAGCCACATGTGTGTACAGCTGGAGTTTTTTCCACTGTGACACAACCTACCCTTACTGTGACCCTCTCTCATTAGGTCATTCCTGTGAACTGGGACCATGTTCTGTTGGTTTGCACAGCTCCTCCCTTTTGCCACTATAAATAGAAGAAACAACTTTGCCTGGAGTATTCTCCTCCGAATTATTTTGTAGGTTAAACAAACCTTTAACTGTTTCAGATAAAGCCAAGCAGAAGGTGTTTTTTCCAAACATCCCAAGTGAAGGAGTGCATTTCCTGCTTCCCTAATTCAACCTACGGCATCAGACATCTGTAACTCTGTTTACATTCCAGCCCTTCACAACTTAATACCGCTTGAAGCATCAATAATATAGGGCACATTTCTGACTGCTCTTTAGATATTTTTTTTATCTCCATGGGACTTCCTGGTTTGGGATTTTGTAGTTTACAGTTTCTCACTAATAGTAACTAGCTGCAGCATTTGGCCTTAAGAGTTTACATATTATTTAACTAGATATAAGCAGCCCATTTTAATTACAGTAAAGAGCCCTGTAGAGGCCTTGTCTGTTTTTTCCCCCTCCAACTATATCAGTTGGCTTAATAAAGATATTACCACTCCCTATAAACCAGGCTGTGATCGAGCTCCTAGATATGCTAGGCTTTTATAACATACTTTTACCACTTTAAAAAAAACAGGTCCTATCAGATCTTCAAGCACTCAGATGTCCATGGCTTTAACGAAGGCGGTGTGAGCTTTCTGTAGCTCACACACATTTTAGTTTCTGTGTGTGCACATTCCAGCATTTCTAGGAAAATCACTCGTCCCCCTCCACACTGAGAGTCATCTACTCCTGCCACTGTAGTACAGCTTGGCTTTGCACCGTATGGGCTGCACCCCTTGGACAAGCTCCCCTTTCCCTGGGGGATGTAGAGCTTAGGCTTCCATCTCCCCTTCCTGCAGGGCCAGCAAGAGGTCTGTTCCTACAAGGGACACCTTAACATGAGCAGGGACACCTTCCACTAGACCTGGTTGCCCCAAGCCATGTCCAAAATTGGACACTTCCAGGGATGGGGCAGCCACAGCTTCTCTGGGCAACCTGTGCCAGGATCTCACCACCCTCACAGGGAAGAATTTCTTCCTAGTCTCTTAATCTAAACCTGCTCTCTGTCAGTTTGGAGCCATTCCCCTTGTCCTGTCACTCCAGGCCCTTGTCCAAAGTCCCTCTCCAGCTTCTCTTGAAGCCTCTTTAGGCACTGGAAGGGGCTCTAAGGTCTCCACAGAGCCTTCTCTGCTCCAGGCTGAACAACCCCAACATTCAGCCCAACCCTGCTACGTAGTGCCTGTATTGCTGCTGCCTCTCTGTCCTCATCTTCAGGTCCTATCTTCATATTTCTCACATGCTGTCACTACACATGCTCTCTGACCTTCGTTTAGATAACTCTCCATCATTTATTCCATTCTATTTGAGAATAAAATTCATGCCCAGGGTTGGCACTATGTGCAACTAACCCTTATTCACACCAGCCAGCATCTTGCTGCTTCTGGTGTTTCACTGAATCCTGCATGTGAAGCCAAGGTGAGACACGGAGATTTCACTTGTCTCACCTTAAGAGAGGCTGCTTTCCTCTGCAAGGTGTCAAATTAGTACCTGAACATCACCTACCAAATCAACCTCACATGTTCACAACTCTTGTGACATTTGCAAGCAGCATTACTACAAAGGAAATCTCGAGACAGCTTGATTAAGCAACTTGCCCAAGGTCATACAGGAAGTTGTAGAAGAGTTGAGAACAAAAGCCAGATCTTCTTAGCTCCTGTCCAACCCTCTCTGGAATGAAAAGGCCAAACTGCTGTGTGGAAGTATTAGCAGAGTCCTAGATCTCATCCTATAAATTTCATAATGAATTCACAGCTTAGCTTAGCAAAGAAAACTCACAGAGCTCCCAGTACTTCTTCGCCAGGAAAAATGTGCAACCCCACGGTGGCAGCTGGGAAGTGTTCCCCAAGCTCTGAGTGGTGTTGACTGTGGCCACAGACCCTTCGTTTACATAGCAAGAGGAAAACAGGGAACAGAAATATCCTGCAAGGCCATCTAACTTAAGTGGGTTCTGCCATCCTTTTTCCAGCCACTTCCCACCTCTCCAAGAAAGTGGAAAAAGTGCATCTACTGGAAAAGCTGCCCAAGTCACCCAAGAGCGAGCATGAAATCGTTGGTGATAGCAAAAGGAGCATCCAGAGTGTAACAAAGGCAGTATTTATGTCCATACTTCTCCCTGCCTGCGTGGCTCTCGGTGATAGCCACAGGAACAAACAATAGCCTTGGCCCCTTGGCTGCAAACGGTTCGCTGCAGAGGCCCAATTAAGTCGTGGAAAGTCTAAACACAGGCACAGGAATCCGCTAATGCGGGCGGGCCAGCACAATAGGGACTCATCCTGGCTCTGCCCCGCTCCTGCTCCCCACAACCTTGCTGGGAGGAGAGCCCCTGTCACCAGCAGAGCTCTTCCCACAGAAAGGTCCTGCTCCACCTCAAAGCCGGGTGCAAATGTGCACAGTTCCACTCACTTTAGGGAGGATTCTGGCTCTGGGCAGCATCAAGCTCATGCCCAGCAAGGTGAGCTGGGTGATCTCAGGCTCGCTACCACCCAACAAGCCACACGTGTGTGCACACACACGGGCAAAGGGCAGTTTAAGAGTGATCTCCCTCCCCAAATCTCCATCAGGTTCAGGCCCTGCTGACACAAACACTTCAGCCCAGGCAGCCTCAAGAGCAATGCCAAGAGCAGATAGAGGCTTCGACATTGTCTCGGTACACAGGATGCCGGCCTGACATCATTTAGTGGAGACAATGCTCGCCCTCTTTCTTTGGGAACCATGTAAAAAAACTTGGCCGAATATAAAACAACTTCAAAGACACATTTCTGTGCCAGCCAGGATGCATCAAAGTTGGGAAAGGAACGACCCGATTCACCTGATCCAGGGAGCTGATAGAGAAGCGCGGGGAAGCGGCTTTTATCGATGTACCTTCCCAGCACTTCCTTCCTGCCCCCGATGCTATTTAAACCCCTTGCCTACCTCCAGCCAGACCTGCCCGTCCTCCGCTCTAAGGAGGAGAAAGGAAAAAGCAAAGGGAAGCCCTAAAAAAAGGCGTCCCTGCAAATTTCTGTGCAGTTACCGGGCAGTCATATCCTTCTGCTTTCCCCTGAAAAATCAAGTATCACCTTATCATTTCCTCACCAAGATTAACTCCTGCTTCCTGAAGAGTATTTCTGAGGTAGAAAGCAGAGGTGGTGGAAAAAAAAAAAAAAATAAAAATAAGGAGGGGGAGGGGGAAGCTGAAAAGCCCAATCTGTCAAGCTGCATTTTAGAAGAAAGGAAAACTGAAAAGTGAACGTATTTAACATGAGCTATTTCCTGCACTCAGGAGGGAAGAAAGCATGCTACTAACTGTGTGCATGAGGAGATCTGCACTAGTGTTATCTCTGACCTGCAGCTTAGCCCTTGTGTCTCAGCTGCCAAAAAGCTCCTATTCAACGTTATGCTGAGTTCATCAATGCTCCACGTGTCAGGATCCTAACAGGAAAAAGCAGGACAGACAGTCACTCTATTCAACTGCCTGGGGACCCCATGACAACTAAAATCCCCTTGCAGACTGTCCATATCAACCTATGGCAGGTCAGAGCGCGTAACCCCTCCAGAACCGCAAGCCCGGGCCCACACCCTTTCCCCTTGTCAACATTGTCACTTTAAAACAGCCCATCTAGCCTTATCACCAAACCTGGAGTAAGTATGACAATTAAGATGGATTGCAAAGCCTGCATGCGCTTTACAATTAACAATAACTTGGCAGCGTGTCCCACGCAACTGTTGGGTGGTATGGCAAGAACTTTATCCCTGCTTAGTACTGCATTAGCATATTTAGTAGGCTGCAAGACATAATTCCTCAGATATGAACATATTTTTGTCTTTTCAAAAAATCTGCAATTAAGCCATAACGTGCAGGCAGTGTGCAGCCGGCGGTAAACTTTGGTATTAGGGGGACTGCACTGAAACAGCCCTTTCTGACTTTATGTCAATTATCTATTTAATAAGGAATATATTGAATTTTTTTTTAAAAGTGTCTTAGCAGGGTCTTTGCTAGGAAGTGACAATATTCCAGGAACTACAGCTGATATTCATCCCTGTATTCCCTGTGAAGAGCACAGTGCTTAAGAGGGTCTGGGGGGAGGTATTTGAAAGCGGGGCATTTTGTTGGGGGTGTTGTCTCAACTTGTGCTTTAGAAAAGACAAACTCTTTTTTTATGCTTTGAATTTTTAAACTGTAGTGTTAACTAATTGTTTGTGGAGAAGAAATAAACCCCATTGAAGCAGCATCTTCCTCTGTGTGTTGTGTAACTCTTTTTTTCCTGTCCAGGATTCTCATGTTTATAGGTAAATTAACAGTCTTCCAAAGTAATTAAATACATTTGAGGAGCAGTTATTTAGCATGGCCTAACTTTATCGATTTCCTCCATGCTGCACAAGGCACTCTCAACCCCACTAAGCTTTTTAAGTCTGTTTACGGTGTACATTTATCTAGAAAATCTGATCAGGTGGGGGGGAGGCAAAGATCTTGCCTCTATAACCCGGACATTGTCCCCCTTGACATCTGTGTTGCTGGTGGACAGGATATCCTGCCAAATGCAAGAAGACAACTGCGTGACCCACCTTGGGCGAGAGGCACCGCGGGCTGATGCGAGCACAGCGGGAGCGGGTGCTGCCTCTCCCCGCCCGGAGCCGCATCCTCGGCACACAAAGAGCAGCCAGAGAGCCTCTGCAAAAAAAAAAAAAAAGCCAGGGGAAGGCAAAGTAAATAAATAAATAAATAAATAAATAGGCAGTTTAGGTGAGTAGCACGCATTCGATAAGGGAAAGCAGATGAGGGGCAACAAATGCAATTCAGCAGACAAAGTCTTTCTTCATAAACCCCGGCAGAGGAACGGATTAAACCACCTGGCAATCTTGGCAGGAAAAAAAGAAAATCTCAGGCGGTGACAAAACCAAACAGGTGGAACAGGTATAAAACTTTTGCTTCCCAATAATGCCCCTCTCTTCCCTGGAATGCTTGGACAGGTGCAGAAGTTCAAGTTACAGCGTGGAAGTGGCAAATAAATACACAGCATTAGTGTCTGACGTGCTCGGCGAGCAACCGGGGATGTTAATAACTGGCAAGGTACACTAATCTCTGATTGCAACATTTGGTTTACCTTAATCTGGAGGGACAGCTGTATTAAAGAGGGAATTATACTAATCAGTTCAAGGCCCTTGCATATAAAACTTCCCATTAGGCTTAAAGTACAACAGCTTACGCTCATTCTCTAGGAGCCTTACATCTGGTTCTGAATAAGGCTGTCTCTCATTTGCAAGGTACAAACCGAAAACAAGGGAGGGGGGAGCTGACAGTTGCTGGAGGATGGTTGATAGAAGAACAAGCTACTAATTCTTTGAAATTTTTTACAGCGCAAAACTGGCTGTAAGGCATCTTAATACTAAAAAAACAGGCATGTGTTATCAACCCTAGGCCATTTTTTCCTGTTACCGGAGGTGACCAACATAAAATAAAATTGATGATGTCAGTCAAAAACAGCTAAGCACAAAGCTTGGCTTTGTTATCTTAAGTCAGAAGGTATGATAGGCCATGCCATATGGCTGTAATCCTCCTATATCTCCCATCACCTAACAGGCAACCTTCATGTAGCATGACCTTATTTGGCTGGTCTCAGGTTAGGGCTGCCCAAAGGGGATTTTTCTGTTTCTGCTATATCCAAAGGTTTATGTTGATTTTTTTTTCTCATTTTTTTTCTTTTTTTTTTTTTTTTTTTTTTGAGCCCTGCAAACTATAAATCCGACTGATTACTCTGCACTCTTTTGCTTGACTGAGCCTTTACAATCAGACATCCCCGTTAACAATAAGCTCCTAATGAATCAAACATCTATGGCATTAGTTTCACCTAGCTGCCTCTTTCCCATGCACTGCAGCTCTTTGTCAGACCTGGCTTGATGAGAAAAGCTAGTGACACTTGGTGCACCTATTGATAAACAATTCAGTAATGAGGGGCATAACAAAAATTACCTAAAACAACCTGATTAAAAATGACAGGCAAAGGGTACTACAGAGCTCTGCAGTTAAGGTAACTCCTGTATATTGGGAGGGATGGAAAAAATAATTAGGTGCAACACAACTTGCTTTAAAATCACAAGTTTGAACTCACATTTTGGCACTTTTTTCTTACCCCCCCCCCCTTTTTTTTTTCAGGACTAGAAGTTTGATGGGTGTTAAAAGGAAAATGTTCCATCATACTTTATAAGAGATTCATCTTTTTTCAGAAAATTTGCAACTCAATAAGCTTTTTCTCTCTCGTTTTTGAAGCAGCACATTAATGGCAAAATGCATTGCTATTTGCAATCCAACTTTCTATCTTTAGCAAATTCCTGTATTATAACTCAGCATTTTACTTCCTTTGTTTAAATATTGGTTTTGTTGGTTAAAAGAACATGTGGGCTGTAAACAAAGGATAAATAAGCTGTGAAAATAAAAGCAGGCTCCAAGGAATAAATAAGAACAAAATGGAAAAGGCTGCACCGGGCTCCTGCAATGAACACAGGGATCTCTTTGTGAGAGGGGAAAAAATGTGTTAAAAGGGCACATACTGCAACTCTGAGGCAAACTTTGAAATGGATGTGTGGAAGCATAAGAGCATTTGATTCCAAATCAGCAATGTGTGGGTTTGCATTTGCGTAGCAGCATGTTGGGAGGGTTTCAATCAGTGCACAGATGCACTTGAAAATCAAATATGGACATGGGGAATGTTTTTGGATATAGCAAATGAGGACTGATGACATGTTTACACTTTGCACATGGATCCAGTACAAAACCATACCCTGCAAAGAAACAATAACCACCATTTGCTGCTTTTTAGGGCTGGAACAAAATGGTGGCAAAGGAAGGGAATACAAGGGAGTGTCTATTCCCACCTGGGAGAGGGCTGCACCGATTCCCTGCCTCCGGGCTCATTTCACTCATCTCTCACTTGAGAAAGGGACTTTTTAACCAATATTGCAAAAAAACAAAGATACATCGGCTTGAAAAACAACAGTGTGAGAGGAAAAGGGAAGAAAAGACAAGTTTCAAACATCAGTGATGCCTTTCTATTCAGTCAAAATATTTTCTTTACAGAAGAATTAAAATTATAGTTGGAATGTTGCTGGAATGAAATAGGGAATAATTGTAAGCAAATGCACTTTCATCATCTCCAATGGAAAATTGCCATTCTGACATTATTTCAGTATCTGGCTCTATACATCCTTAAAGGAGAAATTCCTGGCTTGTAGATAACGTATCCCAAGCTATGCTGAGTTGTTAATGAAAGTTTATCAAGATGGCAAAACTTTTTTTAAAAAGGAAATAGTAGTTGCAGGCAATTGCATCTGACCAGACTACAACGCATCCCTCTGGAAGGCAGCTCCAGCTCACAGGATGAAGTAATCATTTGTGAATGTTTTCCAAGCTGTGATGCATATTTTACATTTTAAAGACAGAGACAAAAGTTAGCTATCTATGAAAACAGGGACAAACATCTGTTCTACACTTTCTCCCAATCAGACATTAAAGAAATGCACACGAACTAATATCCCGAGTTTTAAACTTTTATGAAGAGCTCATTTCAAACTTTTAAGAGGGTATCGTTACAGTTCAAATAGTCCTTCAGACATTTGACTTCTGCTACTGATTCTTAATAATAATCATCCCATTTTCCCTTACACTTTTCAGCATGAATTCAGAATGTCAAAGCTAATTTTCTCATCAGCCTCAGGCTTTTTTAAAACGTCGCAAACTTGAGACTTCAATTCTCTTCTGACACGGCTGGGGTTTGCCACAGCAAGGGGTTAGAGCATTCGACTTCCACAAATGTGCATGGGGTCAGCATCTGTCCAACTGAGACCCAGCAGCTTGATTTTCATAGAAGTACCTGAATCTGAGGTCTCTTGGTCCTTTTTCTGGCCCGTGTCCAGCCTGAAGCCCATGGTTTTGTCTTGGAGGTTTTGGAAGCCAGCTGGAATTGTGAATGGAATGAAAATGGAATTATCTAAACAAAGTCAAGCAACAGATTTAATGAGAAATTTGTACAAGTAAGATAGGGTGCTCAAACCATTGAATTTTAACACCTTTCTCACTGTGTGTTGCTAGAGAGAGGTTCACAATTATGCTTTGCACCACACTGTCCTATCTGATGCACAGAAATGATACCAAACAGCTTCAGTGTAAAGCCATTCCCCCTTGCCCTGTCACTCCATGACCTCATCCAGAGTCCTTCTCCAGCTCTCTTGTAGTCCATTAGGTACTGGAAGGTACCTGAGACCAGTAAGTGACCATGGGTAGAACATGTCTATGAATTTCTTCAGTCTTGTTCTTTAAACTTCCATTTTCTGGATATATCCTCCTTTCCCTAAAGGATTTAGTGAAAAGGCAAAACAAACTCCAGCAAATTATGCTTCCTTATATTACAAGCTCACTGAGAGGTGCATCTAATCATGACTTCCTCCAGATTTAACTTCAGTCCCCCTGCCATGTTATTTTGTCCAGTGTTTGTACATCCAATAGCAAAAGAAGGAACATGTAAAATGTTCAGGTGTGCATGTGACAGAGTAAAAGTTATAAGACATTATTCTTATTAAACGCCACCAGCCTTATAAAACCACACAAACCATATTTAGGAAAGTAATTTCTAAGTTGTTTCCTTTCTAGTACAGAGTAAGGCATTTCCATTTGTGTCTCAGATAAGAATGCAAAGTGTCATTTCCTGTTGGTAGCCAGCAATAAATACATTTGTGCTTTGGAAGCCTTTTCATGTACCACCTTCTTTACTTGGGAGAGGAACAGACAATCCAGTTGCTATAAATTTATCATGATTTCCAGCTCATAGAAGTCACTGTAGTGCCATAGATGTCACCTAAATGAGATCCTGAGTGGAAGGTAACACAGGTTACCCTTCCAGTCATGCACAGAGCCAGAAGTGACACCACGGAGCCAGGGCTGAGCTGATGGATACCAACACTACCTCCCTCATCACAGGACACAATAACACATAGAATAATTCTATCAACTTCCCTCATGCAGCTTTTGAACATGAGCCTATTTGATATTAGAGCCAGCTTAGTCAACTCGCTGTAAGGGCACTCTTATATAAGAAAGCAAAAACTCATCAAATTCGTAATTCAGCTTCAGCTGGTTCTGATGCTCAGTGGGCAGACATGAGCTCAGCTATTTGCCTCAACAGAAGAAACTTCATTTCCATTGACAGTAAATTTGGCCTTTACTTCACATTTTGGGAGAGAATCTTGAAAAACAACTTGCACCAGGATCATCTTTTTATGGTTTTTTCTCCCTGTTTCTGAAAGCTTCATTGGAATAGACTCTTATCCGACTACGCAGTAAGGCCAAGGCTGAAATTTAAAAAAGCAGACAAGATATCAAAAAATTCAATTCTCTGTTTTGGTTTTAAAATTATTTGTTGTAAAGTGAAACCTGAAATATACCACCAGTATTAGGGCAAAGTTTTTCAAGGCTGTGGGTGAATCAGAATGTGAACCTGCTTAATATTGAAATTCCCTTAGGATGAGACACTCAGAGCAGTGAGGTTGGTCCCCTAGAGACATCTTATTATCAGAAATGCAGTCAAAGGGTAGTCTTACCTTCTCTGATATTTATCAGATAAAAATAAAATTTGTAGAGCTTCAGCTGCCCCACAGTTAATGGCAAAGTTATATTTATTTTTTAGCACTTGAAGATCTGGCCTGATTAAATAAAACAGCCAATTAGGAAAGACTAAAAATTTATGTAAGCCATACAGTCAGTATGTTCTCCCTATCACCACAGAGACCAGATGATTTTTCCCATCACAGGTCTCTAGCTCAACACTTGCTCAAAAATCTGAGTTTGAGAAATGCCACAATTTTAAAAGATTTTCCTGAAAGCCAGGCACTGAGAATTTAGGTGCCTTTCCTCAGAGCAACATCTTGTTTAGATCAGGAGATCATTTTCCTTCCCTGCTCTTGAAAAACATTTTGCTATTCACTCGGTGTGTCCTATTAGCAGAAAATAGAGAAAGTTCTGATGCATCATAACACGCATCTGAAATTCTAATTAACAAGAAGTCATCTGTAGTTGTCCAACATCATATTATTAATTCACAAAGCAATAAAGGGATATATTTCAGACTGAATGAGAAAATAGGTACTGAACGGGGTCAGAGTATTTCACTACACATAATTTGTCATGATCTTTAACTATTTCGAACCTACAAAAGTCAAGTTGTACAATGCCTTATGGTGAATAGAATTTCTCACCTATATGAAGCAGTTACACCACCATGATTTACTCTCGTGAACTTAAAACCTAAATTAGTTCAAATCTGTATAACCCAGGGTTGCATAAGGAAGTATATTTTTACTGTGAATATGTAGACTTTTTGCCCTTTATGCATTTTTGAGCAAGAAAGGCTCTTCTAGGGCCACTATAATATATAATATATAATATATATTATATATATTTAATATATATATAATATATAGCATGTTTTTTGGCATTATGATCAATACCCAAATTAATTACTTTAAAAATTATATTCAGTATTGGGAACAGTAATTTTGACAATTAAAAAAGCACATCTTGGTTAAATTCTAATTAACTTTACTTTCCAAAAGTCTTGGCAAGATTTCTTTTTATCCTATACAGTGAAAATGCAGGTCTTTCAAAATTCATGGCCACTGAGTAAAATTTTTTTCTTCCTGCTTGTTTTAAAGAATTAACTTCATGGAAAAATGTGGTGAAAACCAGAATGATTCATTCATTTATCCATTTCTTTTCCAGCAAGAGGTTGCTCAGTTACTAGAATTTTATACGATTAGTGCTCTGAGAGTGCTTTAAATGCAAACCTGTTAAAGGGAAGTAAAAACAAATCAAAGTTGATCTTGACTGGCTGGGACAAAATACTTAAATCAATATGGTCATGGCTCATCCATCGTTATTTTGCCATTACGTGGGAGATGAGGACCTCCTGCTACAGCAGATATTTTATGTATTTTTAATACAGATTTAGCCAAAGTCATTCCAGACTTGCCCTGTCACACTGTTTACTCCTCATATTTTATTTATCCCTGTTTGCTCTTTACGTTGGTTACAGAGATAAACACATACAAATATTGTGATGTTTAGAAAGTTTAGTGCAACAAGGGAAGGCAAAAGCCACCATTTCCCATTTAGAGCATCCTGGAGAAAGTGACAACACCATAATTCTCCTAAAGAAGAAAACCCATGTAACACAAGATTTTCTTTCATTTAAACCTTACCTTGGGAAATAACTCTGCCAAGTTTAGAAATATTTTGATGTGTTTCTTCACCCCCTGCAGAAGTCATGTTAAAATATGTTTCCAGTACAATTTTAGAGGTAGAAACCTCATTGTTAGGTGCTCAACGTAATTTAAAAAAAAAAAAAAAAAAAAACTTAAGGACATAAGGGCTGTGACAGAGGAAAGGAGAGTTTGGGGACCCTATGGACATGCAAGGCTTGTACTGGCACAAACAGAAGTGCCAAATCTGTTCAAATCAGTGGTGTTTGACCAGAAGCAGAGTTGTGATCTACATGTGTGACTTTTACTGAAAGCCACAAAACTTCCCCAGAAAAGTAACCCCTGGGGGGTTTAGGCAGTGCACATCTGAGCAGCAAAGGCTACTTGGTCGTAATTGCAACAAAGCAAAGTGTTTCATTCTGGTTCCTGAACTGGAACAGATGACTGTTTCTTCCTTTAAGGAGATGAGAGTAAAAAGGGAGCCAATCCAATCTCTGGAAGAAAAGCCTACGATGCAACCTTGAAATAAATACACTTATTTGCACATACAAACACTATATGTACCCACTAATATCCCTTCCTTAAACCGTGAGGAATATCACATATGCTACAGCTCACACCAACCAGAATAATGAGGGAGGTGTTGGGTTTTGATATATTTATAAGTTCATATAACTCCACAGTCGAAGCAACTCTAGGTTCATCAGAGCTATCACATAAGAAAAGGGGACTTATCACAAACAAGATTGTTTAATCATCAGCTGCCTTAACTTTAGTCCTTTCTCTCTGACCTGTACATCTCCAGTCTGTGTTACAGTCTGTATTGCAGCCTAATCACACTGCAAGGCAAACTCCGAGCAGCTTCTGTCACCTCCTTCTCTCTTTTCCTTTCCCAGCACGTTAAACGTGGAAAACGCTAAAAATCTCCTGGGAGTGCGTCTAAAAATGAAGTGTAAATAGGTACGGGGGAAAAAAAAAAAACCTATGAGAAAGAGTGTTATGGAAGGTGCCTGAATGGCAAAGTGCAAAGGGTGACAAGAAGAAAATTGTGATGGCACACAAAAGGCGAGGGAACAAGAAAGATGCGATACAATAGATAGCTGGTGAGAGCCTATCCACTGCCTGGTCGTTCCTGTTCCTCCCCCTCAATACCTTCGCTTCTTTTTTTTTTTTTTT
>VXAC01006013.1:365349-387815 GCA_013399225.1 Rhipidura dahli
TTTTTTTTTGGTTATGATAAAGGACATTCATGATCAGTAACAATGTTATAATGATAGTAAATGCGGGATTTAAGGTATATAAAAAACCTTCAGCCAACATTAGAAAGCCACCAAGGGGGAGTTACCTTGCACGAGGTTCTATTTAGTGATGGCTCCACTCTTTCACTGCCTGACTGCAAATCAGCATTTTTAGTGGACAATAGGCTCAGCAGTGGCCTTATGATTGCCTCTTTTCAAATGGAAATGGCTATCCTAACTCCTCTGCCAGGTTTTTCTTACTATAGCACAAATTGCAGTTTACAAGGCTCTAAGGGGAAAAAAAAAATCTTAGCTGAATATCTTTTTTTTATTCGACAAACTGACATGTAAATTACCCTTTAAGTGCTCCACTCTAGGGCTCTGATCATCTCCTAATTGTCACAGTCAATTGTAGCCAACAGTCTCTTCAATCCCAAACGCTTTGACAACAAGCATAAGGATCAAAGCAGAATCAGCTCCCTTCAATATCCTTCTGTTTAGGATGCTACAAAAAGCCTGAAAAAGAAAGGTGTAAGGGCATTAGTGGAGAAGGAACTGAGAGGAGAAAGTACTACAGCAGTCATTTTCTTCTTCACTACTATTATATATCCTTATATACTCTGTTATCCCATGTTCAGCATGAATACATAAACATCCCCGAGAATAAATATGGTTTAAAACCACTCAGATATATTACTACTTAAAAATAAATGCATAATGCATTTCTGCTGCTTCCTGCGTGCCTCCCTCCAACTTTCCCCTCGACTCTGGGAATGAGTGCAACACCAATTATTTTTTGAGCTTTTTTTCTTTTTTCCTGATTCAGTCCTACAGCATCTCCCAGGATGAGCTGGGCTGCAAACCAGCCTACCCTGTTGGAAACCCATCCCAAGTTGCATTCATGGGGCTGGTGTGACTGAGACATGAAGCAGGTTGTTTGTGCAGCTCCGCTTTTGCTTCCTGAAGTGCCTCTAACCCAAGGTCAGGCAGAGGCTGGAGGAAAACCCTCTCATTCAGTTGGAGTCCAACTCTGAGAACAGCCAGTTTCAGTCACATCCAAAATGACTGGGAAGAAATACAAGAATAAATTCAGCAGTTCTCAAAGCCTGCTCAGGGGGAAAAAAAAAATTCTTTCTTATAATTCCAAAGGAAGGTTCACCTTTTATTGTACTCCCGACCACTTTAAACCAGCGCCACGCTACATCGCTGAAATTTTTGTGCTGGCTGGCTGTGTTTGATGATACTGCTCACTCTGCAGTCCGCTTTCATACCCTCAGTGCCTCGCAGACGCCTTGTTGGAGCCGTGTTTCCAGGGAATAGGAGTAAGGCGGAGCTATTCTCAGTCACATTTTTACTTCAAAACTTGTGCGTCTTCACAAACGTAGCAGTAACTCCCACAGAGGCTCGCAAGCAGCTCCTGCCACACGGGCTGCAGGGGAGGAATCTCACGGCTCCTGCAGGAGATGTGCTGCTGGAGTGGGTGCAAGCCTGCAGGAGACCAGGGAGGCAAGCTGGGGATGCGCCAGAAGCATCTCCAAATGGATAACCAGGCTCTGCAGGGTTGGGCAGCCGGAGCCTCTGGGCCTCTCTGACAGTCTTGCTACTGTAGAGGAAGCAAGGAAGAGACTTCTTCCACTTTCCTGGAGCTGTGTCTCTCCTACTCCTGGAAAAGATACAGGTTAAATCCCTCAAGTAAGACAAAATGGGAACTTAGAGGTGAAAACCTATTTACTCCTTCATAAGAAATTAACTCACTCCCCACAGCTGTTTTTAAAGAACTTAACATTTCTTGAGGATGATGCACTTTATCCGTTGTCTCACATGACGCTGAAGGAATGGTTGGATGAGACAGCTGGATGAGCTTCACAACCTGCTGCTCCCATCCTCCTTTCCACACCCAGATTCTGTGTAGGAGATGAGCTGAGTCACATTTACAAACCAGCAGAAAACCAGACACTTGTTTAACAGGACACCAAGACAAGGGTTTAAGGTAGATCTTCCCGAGCCACCACCCACATCACACCCCCCAAAGAAAGCCAAAAGGTTAAAGATGCAAACAGTAACCCTGTTTTTACATAGAGAACACTCTGAGTTTGTTGGGAAGATACAGCAGAGATACAACAAGTCTTCCTACAGAGCTGCCTCAACACCCAAATGTGGATAATATAAAGGTACAAGAGTGGTGAGAAAGTGTTTTCCATAATGAATAGGAACAAAAAGTCAAAATTTCTCATGGGAAAGATATTCCAAAAAATTATGATTGGGAAACATCAAAAGCACTCATTTGAGTGATGTTGAAATAATATACAAGGTTAATATAATATATAATTTAAAATAAATACAAACCCAAAATTACAAAATTGAATTGAAACATTTGTCTCGTCAAGCTGTTTTGTTTCCGTAGTATGAAAGGGAGATATTTTAACTGTCTCTGACCAAAAATTTCACCAAAAAAATGTATACTCTGAAGAAAAATTTCCAGGTTAGTGAAGCACATTTTGCCCAACAGTAAATTTACAAATTTTTTCAGCCTTATATAAAGATCAATATCTTTTCCAGCTAAATTCTGACATGACTCCAGTTAAAACACATACAATATTTTCCTAGATGTTCCAGTATAAAAGGTAAATCCCATTATTTTTTTCAGAAGATTATTCCAAGACACCAGGACACCTTCCAAATTAAACCTTCCCAGCATTACCAAACTTGTGGCTGCTTAGCTCACTAAAATTAACTTGAAGTATGAAGATATTTTCACCTCCTTATTCACGCATAAGAAGTGCCACATGCCAAGAAAAAGCTGCAAGGTCTCCTGGATTATAATTAACAACATTATTATTATTGTTGTTATTAGTATTATTATTTTATTTATTTATTCAACAGAGGCATTTCCAAATAATAGGACAGCTAACACAGCCTGGACTATTTTCTCACCTTGCTTGAAAACACACCCAGTTATTCCATAAAACTGTTGGTTCCAAGCTCAGTCAGTGGAGTTGATGCTGGTAGACTCCAGTCGTCTGAATAGCACAGTAATCCTGGACATTTTTCTTGTTTCCAGCTGGTAAGTCACAATAAGGAAGGTTAGAAAAATGTTCTTTCCCTATCAGAACATTTTTGTGGACATTATAGTGTCTTGCTAAGTACAGATTTCATTACCAGAAAGAAGGGGAGAGTCTATATGACAATGAATAGAAGGAAATAAGATCAGTGAGAGGGTTTTCCATTAAAATAAGGGACACTTTTATGGCAAAAGTTGAAAAAACCCAGCCCTATCACCAAATATATTCTTCTTTTTTCAACACATGGAGCAGCACTAGAGGTGTTTGGTGCACCGAGCCATTCGCTGCACCTGACAATTTCATTATACTCCAGAGCTGTCCTTTATTACAGGTGATTAACAATTGTCTTGCACCACTGTAAGGAGGGAAAAAGTGCCCCAGTGTTGTTTTTGCACGGGAGCAGCCTGCAGGAAAGAGACTCCTCCAGCTGCCTCCCACAAGCGATGGGTCTGCTGGGGACAGCAGGGGTTCCTCGGGGTGCCGTACCCCAAAAAGGCAGCACTGAATGCTGATCAGAGCTTGGGTTCTGAGAGGATCCTGGTGCCCTTTCCTACAGACTCCAACATCACCCCCCAACGTGGTTGTAAAGGAGGGGAATAATAGTGCCCATTGTGCTGCTGACATTTCTCTCGGAGGGGGTGGCTCTTCACTGAGCAGTTGTGCTTCCTTATTTAGTGCTCGGCCACAAGCACGGGTTTTCGCAGCCCTTTTTCTTTCTTATGCGCTTCTGAAAAGTGAGAGGATGAAAAGTTACATTTTAGAAGCCTTGGCGATGGTCAAAGCACGTGCACTGATGTGATGTGAAAGTCCGTGGCCACAGAACCACTTCAAGACTGTTGCAAGGCTCCTGATACAGCTCTTAAATTACTGATGATTAACTGATGTGTCGTGGTCATTAAATCCCTTGTTCAACTCAGCCTTTCAGGCAGCAAACTGTTTCCCTTGGGGCTGCCTTGGAGGTGTCCATGCTGAGTTTGCTAAGGATGTACCTCTGCTAAGTCATCACCTCTGCAGTGGCTAGGGTGAGGTGAAGAGCCTTCAGGAGACCTCAGGAAGCCACGGGCTTACACCTCAGCTGGGACTTGTTTTAAGCAGCTCACATGTCCATTTTAAAGTGATTATTTCTAGCTGGTACTCAGGGTGGGTTGGTGACAGCAGCTCCTCCTATGCAAAGGCTGAGATTCAAGCCAGCAATAGCAGGACTTGCATTAAAGGAGTCAAATCATGCACAACTCCTTGCTCTTGGGGAGAAGAGGCATTTTTTGGGTGTCTTCATAGCTCATTAGCACAGTTTCTACTGCAGTTAACTCAACTACACAGCTCCCACTCCAGCCACATCCTCCGAAGCCCAGGAAAACATTCCAAAGCTATTTTACAGAAGAGGACATCGAAGCTCTTTTTAACAGTGGGATCCAAATCTATTAAAAGCTAATGAGATGTGCTGTCCAGCGAACTCACCAAAGTCATGAAAAACTGGTGCCAGAGCCAGGGCCACACCACAGCAGCTCCCAGGGCCTAATGTGTGCTTGGTATCACAGAGACCTTCCTGCTTTTAACTCCTGAGAGGTCACCTCCAGGCAGCCAAACACACGCACCGAGGATGTTCCGCTCCTTTCCAGGCTCCTGCATGACAAAATCCAGAACAAGGGCATCATTCACGGGCTCTGCCATTGGGACTGGGCTGTAAAGAGAGCTGTTTCAAATAACAACCAGGGAGTCAGAAAAATCATGTCTAACCACATGTCTGTTAAGGAGAATATTATGCAGCATTTATCAGCCCAGACAGGAGCTTGCCTCACAAAAACTAGTTTCAATATAGGAGCTTAAGTATATGGCAACTGGGAGAGGGAATATAGACATTATTTTACACGGGGACAATTTCAATCTATTACTAAGCTGTAATTTTAATTGACATTAAGCGAGCAGAACCACAAGAAGAGAGCATGTGCCCATTTCTCACAGCACATCTATCTCGTGTGGAGCTGCTCAGGGCTCATATACCACCAGTTTAGAAACATGTGTAATTACTTATGGTCAGCATCGAGCCACTGCCAGATCACACATTAAACAGATAACCACTATTATTATAAGAGCAACTTCCTTGACCTCATATTTTGGTCTGGCTCTGAATTCCTGTACTTTACCAGTTTGGTTTGTTGCATTCTGCCAGCCTTCTGCCTCTACATGTCATTTTCTACTCCTGTAAGTGACCAGTGCAGTGGAGAGCTCACTCTAAAAATGCCTATTTGAGCACATGAATAGAATAAATTCAAGAAATATGATCACAGTTGCTCCTGTAATGTTTTTATAAACACAGAGTCTCTGCTTTTTTATTATAGTTAAGGTACAGTGTGTTATTTGGCAGAGGAATCTGACTTGAAAATGTAAAAGGTTCAGGCAACCACACTTTTGGAAGTAGAAATCTTTCCTTAAAACAAGGCTCTGGTGTTTAAACATAGCAAAATTTCTGGAAACTTCAGTTTCTCAAAGTCTGCCAAAGCTCCAGTCACATGTAGCATATTCTTGGGGCTTACATATAATGCTTCAAGTAATAAACAACATCTTGTTTAGAGCAGGATGGAAAAAAAAAAAAAGGGGAAAACAATCATTAGGAGTCAGAGCTCTACACCAATACTGAAAACAAAACAAGTTTCTTGCACTGAAACCTCAGAACAACTCTTATAATGGATTAAAAAAAGATTCAAGTACTCTTCACACCTCTAAATATTGCAGTTAAAATTGTAGGTTAAGTTCTTACAGCAATTAAATAAAATATTCTATAAAAGCAATAATATACACTCACTGAAGCACACTCAGGTTTTCAGCAACAGAAAGAAAAGTTCTGTTCTTCCTAATTGGGTAACAGGATGAGTTACACACTGTACATAACTATAGGTCATCAGTAGCCCTTCAGTGCTCCCTGTACAATTCATTTATCGTGCATTTTTTATTCAGGAACAAGGCAGGATTTAAAAAAAAAAAATAAAAAAAGTCACTTCCATACGAAGGCTCGTCGTGCAGAATATTCACAGCTTAAATATATGCACAGTCATCTCTACTAGTCAGACACCATTTCAGTCCTCTCATCAGAATGCACATTAACAGAATGAATTTGAGATACAGAAATAGCACACCGCAGCCAGGCCTGAAGTATGGGCCCTAATACCTACCTCACTGGGATCTAGTCAGGTTTAATTAATTAATGCTTATGAAGCACTATGAGCTCCTCAGATCATCACTTCAATTCATTATCACCCCCATTTGTTTTGTGTCCCACTTCCCCCCTTAATTCAACAGTGAATTTCTTTTGGAAAGTGTTGCATTTACGGAGTAATGAACAGATGAAAGGGGCTGGAGTGATTTCACAGGAGTATAAAAGGGAGCAGGAATCCTTCCCCTTCCTTCCTGCTTGAGTCATTTAGCATCAGGTCTGAGAGGAGCACGAAGCTTCAGGATGTGTAATGCTCTTCTAGAAGTCACCCCTGACCAAAACTGTGTCAAAATGCACCAAGAAAATGATGAATGTAAGGGTTTAACATCAGAACAATTGGTTTTAGTCTGGGAAACTTCTCTGCTTGCATTTATGTTAATTAAAGAGGGGCACGAGCCACAATGCTCAAAGGGGTGTGGATGCAGGCACTTGGTTCTTCCCTCATCTCTAATAATTATTAGATACATTGGATGGAAATAGTTGGAAAGAAAATCAATAAGAGAATGAATCAAGAAAATTAATGGCAATTTCAAATACTTGCAAGTATAGGATTTCACTCAAGGCCAAGACAAGATAAAATTAGTAGTCTGTATTAAAACAAAACAAAATACAGCTTGATCAAACTTCCATTCAGAGGAATCTTCTTTAAGGACTTCAGATTTTGGCATTAAATAATTTGGGTTACACAACTTATCAGGGAAGAAAAGAAAGATTATCTGGTGAAACTCCAAGGTTGCTATAGACTTTCCAAAGAGAAACCAGATTAAGACAAAAAAATTACTGGTGGAAGAAAAGCTGATAAAGAAGACTAGAATTTGATAATGGAGGAATTTAATTATTCGGGTATTGATTGCTATGATAACTATGTGGAAGCTAACAAAGTTTGTTTGTGGCAGCAATGCTATTAGCCCAGCAGCTGAGCCCTGTGCTTGGAGCTGGGTGTGTGTGCTGTTATAAAATTTATTTTAATTATAAAATTTTACTTTAATCACATTTCGTGTCAATATAAGTTTAAAAGTTAATGATAGAGAATTCAAACTTCACTGTGATAAAGATCCTCATAGATTTAAAGGGTAAATCAATGGAAAACATTCTTATCAAGAAAAGCTTGGGAGACTCACAAAGTGAATAGACTTGGGTCAAAAGAACAGTTAAAGCCCACATATGTTATTATTGTTCATTTAAAGAGAAAATCTTACTAAAACCAAAAGAACTGATACATCCAATGGGAAGGGAAAATATGACAATGATGTACAATAGTGTCAATCTGAGAGTATTGAACTAGGGAAAGGTAAATATGCTTAACTGGGGGGTGGTTTGTGGTTATTCCAATTAAAAAATTCTTCCTACTGGACTTTAGAACTGGGACCTCATCTCTCAGGACTCTCAAATACAGTTTCTCATTTAGATATTTTTGTTGCTGACATAACAAACCAAGAGCTTTGCTGTTTCTAAATGAAATTAGCATTGAGTAGAGAGTGCTCTCCAGTTCCCTGGACACTCTGATTTAAGCAATACACCTGTGAGCAGGCACTGAAAATCCACTTCTCCCCCAGGATGGAGGAGTTCTCCCCCAGCAAGAGGAGTGGGCAGCAACCCCAAAGCTGCTGAAGGTGAGATCTTCTCGGTTTAGGTTTCGTTCAGGGCAATGTTGAAGCTGATTGGGTTTTCCATGGGCTGGACACACTTTTCCACCACCAGCTCAGGTGGAAACAAGCCCTGGCTCTTCCCTTGGATTGCACAGAAAGCTCCACTCAGATCCAGCTGCCATCTCATGTTTTTGCCACAGGTGAGTCAGACTTGCTTTTTCATTGATTCAGAAAAAAGATTAATTCTTTCATGAAAAAAAAATAATCATCTTCCAGAGCAAACCCCAATTTTAATTAAAAAAATAAATAAAATTGGGAAAAAAATTTGAGGTTTTGATTTTCCATGAAAAATGTTTCTGTTTGGAACCATAACCACAATGGTTTTTCCTCACCATGATTTATAAAGCAGATTATAAGTCAGGCAAAATATCAGCAAACTTCAGCCGAGAGGATGTGGCACCCAAGTTACAGCTCCTTTTAAACAGGTCCAATTAGAAAGAGATTATACAAATTCCATTTGTTTTAGTCTTAAATTTTTCATTTGGTTTCAACTCAAAGGGAGGGACTGTTTCCTGTATAAAATGTTAGCTTTCTGATATTAAAATCAATCTAAGCATGAATCTAATATTAATCAACCACTTACTGTATTTACCAGAAATTGCCAGGTTCATCATTGTAATAGAAAGGCCTGCAGATGGGAACAGAAAGCTGGGAAGGATAGTAAACATCCTAAAATAGTCAAATAATGGAAAAATAAAGCAGAAGAAACTGCTAATCCAAAACATAATATTACATACTGCATAAAATTTAGAATTAAGAATGAACAATTTAGCATTAAGAATTGTTTTTGCAGCAGGAAAAAAAAAATATACTTCTTGAGCTGAAGAAATCCATAAGAAATGTGGGTAGAGACCTGTAATAAATCAGAAATATTAAGAAGCATCCCAACAGTCATTTTGATCTCTTGGCACTGATGTAAAGTAAGCACAGTGCATAAGGGTTAACTCCTCAGCTCACATAAATCAAGTTAACACCATTTAAGTTAGCAGAACGTATTCAAAGTCAAATTCATTTACTCCAGCTAAAGATCTGTCCCTAACTCTTATCCTTTGCATTTTATACTGAATTAACCATTTTAACATATTCAGCTTTAAAGCCCAATATACTTCAATATAATCTCCATTACATACACACACTTTTATGTACACATGCATATGCAGAGGAATATATACATATAAAATTATTTTAACTTCTAATATAAACAAATTAACATAACACTATTCATAGCTCTGAAAAACAGAATAGGAAAACATTTTTGCCGGGTTTAGTGAGGAAACACACTGAAAATCCTAATTTGAGTAGAGTCAACCAACCCGGATTTATGAGCAGGAAACCTTGCTCAAATAATTTGTTGTAATTTTTCAAAGCTATCCCCGCCAAGGTAGACAAGAAAAATGCTGTGGATGGTATACAGCATGCCTAGACTTTCAAAAGAGAGTTTGATAAGATCCTACACTGTAGATTACCAGCAAGGTACAGAGCCACTGCATAAATGATAACAAACTTTAATGAACTGATAAGAGTCTGCAAACAGCATTCAGCGAGTGACTTAGAGATTGGCAGTCAATACAGGGTAGCGCCTCGGTCAGGTTAGGAGCTTGTCTGGTCTCTAATCTATGCAAAAGAATTAGATCGGAATATCAAAGGTAAAGAATCAAATCGTGCCGGGGACATAAAAGCGACAGGGGCTGTGGCAGCGATTGTCTCACCCGGGCTGTAAATGCGAGATGCAGATCAGCAGCAAATGCTGCATCAGCAGCACCGGCATCGCGCCGCTCCGCCGGAGCCCGGAGCTCCGAGAGCAAAATAAACAGGTTTTTCTCATGCAGGGCCAAATGTGAAAGCGAGCTCCACATGGGCACAGGGATGGGGAGAAATTGGTGGAGGGTGCTATGGAAGGGCAGAGGGAAAGCCAGGTGCTGCTTGGAGAGAAGGGAAGAGCTCGGGGAGCGACTGGAATTACAGCAAGAGGGAAGGAATAGATAAGAGGATGCTCTGAGTCTTTTAATCCTCAGGAGATGGGGAGTTTAGAGGAGATTAAAATCTTTTGAAATTAAAAAAAAAAAAGAAAAAGAAAGAAAAGCCAACCTTTTTTTTCCTATCCAAATTTAATGGGTGTCTGGGTAAAACTTTCTATTCCAGGAATATGATTATGGTTTATTGTCAGGATGCCAAACCAATCCTGTGTTCCTTGAACCCAAGTCCTACATAGTTTTGGAGTACTGCAGTCCCTTTCTGCCCAAGGGTGGCTGATCTGGCCAGAAAAGCTCAGCACAACCAGCAGACCAGGGGACAGGACAAATGCCTCAGTGTTCATTTCTGTGCTGCCACAACTCAGGGCAGTGTTGGAGGAGCTCGACGGAGCTCCTGATGTTTTTTTCGGAAGCACCAAAGAGATTGTAGCTCCCAAATCCTATTTACAAGAGGGTCTCCTCCCCAGAAAACAGAATTTGCAGTCAATTTCAGTGCTGGCTGAAACTTGGAGAGGTTGTGGGGACCCTGGACCTCACTCCCAGTACAATTTTTTATACTGCCAATTGACCAGGTCCATGAAATAATCTGCCACAGAGGCAAAAACCCCAAGAACAAGACTCGAGTGCAGTGGATGGGTCCTTCACCTGACAGAAGGATGTGTCTTCCAATAAATTTTGATGAAAAAATGACATGAAAAAATTGCTGAACAAGGCCAAATGGACCCACTCCAGCATCTGAGGTTAGCTAAAGAGTTTTGAGTTTCATTTTGTCCTCTGATAACGACACAGAATTTCACCAGGTATTTAAATTAAACCAGCAGCAGCTAAGAATGGGTTCTGCTCCTATGGCTTTACTACTTTAATCAACTTTTACATCCACGTTTCTTCAAACAACTTGCCCAATACTAAATACAAATTCTGTTGCCTTTATTGCCACATCTACTTCACTCATTTTAATGGACCTTGTTTCAACAGCAAGACTGAAAATGTTTGGCCTCATGAGGATTTATTACAACTGTACAAAAATTTAAATTTCAGCTTATTATCACACACATTTTACCAATTATTCCTTTATTATCGTTATGGAAGGATTAGCAAAAAAAGCAGCCTGATGCTGTGGTAGTCACTAGACTTACACATTTTCAAACCAGTATCTTTAAAAAAGGGATTAAAAAAAAAAAAATCAAGGGATTTTAAGCTGTGGGTGCCCAAGAGATGCCATAAGAACTGTTTTTTACATCCTCCATTGCCTTTGTCCACGCCCAAAGTGGCATTTTTGATTTCTCTCCAGATCACCAGCTCCCTGGTAAGGTTGGATTCATCCTTCAAAATTCAAAGGTAACATGTTTTTAGACTTTTACAGGGGTTTTTTAATCACTGTGGATCCTGGATATAAACCTGAACCTTTCCAGGTCTCTCAGTTGCTGTTTGCTGTTTAAGTTTTTTAACCAGCTGCATGTACACGTTCTCATTTCTGTCATAACTGTTTCTTCACCTGCCTGAAACCAAGAGATTTCTAATTTTTCTTCCGTTTCCAAGTTTCTCAAAGTTCCCTGTCCACCCAGCACTGCCATCATAGTTCCTGAATAAAACCTCAGTGTTTCTCAACAGGGCACAGAATTTCTTCCCCATAATAACCTCTGCTAGCAGTGCCTCTTTTCTCAGGGGAAGATCTTGAAATACATAAATAAATCAAACTTTCTATCCATCATAAAAGCAAGCTGCTTTCCTAAGCAAGAGGGAATGGCTAGATATAAGAAGTAATTGATAATACATTGGTTTTCTGGCATTTCAATGCACTTAAACAACAATTTTAAGAGTTTTTTTCTTGATCTTGCATTACAGTGATCTACTTTGCCTACTTCCCACTTCATGCTTCACCCAATATGTTTTTATATCACCAGCCTATTGATCTTTGAAATTTGAAAATCACTCAGGTTTATCTGTGACTTGTGTTTCTTTCCCCACGGTTTGTGTTGAGAGCTGTAATGACATTCTCCTTTGAGTTGCCTCAGAGGAAAGGAAAGACCCAGGTTTTTTCACATGTCTGAGGAAGCATCTGTATGCTAATTCCCTCTCAACTTTGCAAGCCGAAAATTTAAAGGGAGATGGGTTTTTTGCAAACATAGACCAGCTAAGCAGTTAGAAATCTTTGTAATGATACCAATTTCTTGGGAGATTTTTTTTCCTCCCACCAGCCTTCAAGGCTGTTTCTTGACTTTACAAGATCATTATAAGTTAATACTTGACTCCCAGAAGTCCTGCTCCACCTTAAAAATTGTACTGAATCTGTCAAACATCAATTTTGAATCAATGCCAATTCAGTATAAATAAAGTGTGATATGGACACTCCAGCAAAGGATTGCCTGCAAATCAAAAGAGCTCTTATCACACAAGGAACGTGATAGATTTTTCTCCAGTAATTCCAATTCTGATCACCTTTTCCAGAGAAGAAGTTTAGTGACTGAAATAAGATATGAAGCAATTGTTGTTTCTGGCTGTTAAAGATGCTTTATATAAATGAAGGCTGAGCCTAATAATTTTTTTAAAAGACCTAAACACTAACATTTTCATAATTAGGTTGAGGACCCAGGTAGTGGTTGTATCCAGTGAGTTTAGAAAGGGAAAAAAAAACCCCCAGATTATGCCAATTAAAAATGAAATGTCTAAGAATAAACAGTGAACTCTTGCAGAGGGATCCAATTCACAGCCTAGTAGGCATTATGTCAAATAAAACCACAGAGTGAACTGAAGTATTAATGAACAGAAGAGATAGCCAGACATGTTTACACAGGCAGACAGGGCTGGAGGATAACGTGGGGAGGTGTGTTGTAATAAACTTGAAGGGGGACAGACTTGTTGGGCCAAGTGTCCCTTTCCTGTCCAGGAATTCCTCATGTCCTCATTACCCTTTCACCTCTGGACAGCTGCAATATTAAAAATCTGGCTCATATCTTAAGGAAATTGAGTTTAATGTCCTTAATTTAGTCCCCAGTCCACATATATCCATATCACAAAACAATCACGCAATTTGGCTCGGCGGACGGCGGCTGCTGAGGGAAGAGGCCCATCCTGGAGCTGCAGGGCTGTTGCAAGGTCCAAAGCCTCTATAAAGCATCTGTAGCCCATGCAATACGTGCATGGTACATTCACACTTGTGAGGAACCACCTCATTTTCACGTCTTTCTTTTCCTGGCATCTTTTGGGCAAAGATTTTTAATTACCAAAGCCGTTGTCACGTTCCTGTATCAAAGGCAGTCTCTTGGTTTTCTCGTGTTTCCTTCAGCTCTAAGAGCAGCCTCAACAAGGAGCTTGATGCAGCCCATCTCACTTCTCTCTGAAGCACAGAGAGGAGGGCTGCAGGGTTAGGTGCTGCATCCATAGATTACAGAGCAGGGAAAAACATGAGTGGCATATTTTGGTCCCAGGGATTGATATGCAACGCTCCGAACACCGAAGTCAACTGCTAAATAATCTGGAGTCAGGAAGGGGCAGAGCACTTGTGGAGGGAGGAAGGAAAAAAAAAATGTGAAGGGGATAAAAAATTAATCATTGAAAGAGTGTTATGTTTTATGTTAATAAATTATTTTAACTAATTGATTACGTCATATCTCCAGCCAGGCTTCTGGTTTGAAATCTTCAGGAATTGGTGGGCAAGGATGTAAAAGGCACTTGTTCTCCTCATCTGGAAAACATCTATGCTGCTCATTTTTCAACATTAGGTGGTTTTTTTCTCTGTGTTTTCCTTTCAGAATATTTTTTTATGCCTTTGTGATGATTTTCTTCTGATTTGTTTGCTTACCAACATAAGGGACATAAAAGGGTATGAAGATACTTGAAGAGTATTGATATAAATGTCAGTGTACTGAGTGCATTTTGGGATGGAGAGAGGGGTGTAAGATGGAGGATAAGTCTGTCAGCTGGTGGCAGACACGGCTGATTTGTAAATAACAAAATTGTAGGATTTATTCCTTTTGATGCACTAGACTTTTATTAAAAGAAAATCCCCTGGAAACCTCTGTAAAGGGCATGAAACGTATAATTAGACTTAGCTTTTTTCACCCTCTGCTTATTTAAGTGCTCCGTAACTTCAGCGGTGATTCAGTAACAACTGATTTTATGGAAGCATCTGACAATGAGAACAAATATTTGCAGTGTTTTCAGCCTCTGCTCTGTGTTTCTCCCCACGAGGCAGAGCTTGCCTTCCTTGTTCATGGATCAGTGCTGCTTTCCCTGCTGCTCCCACCTCCAACCAGCGCTATTTTCCAACACCAAATATCAGATGTGGCTTTTTACCTCTCTCTTCCTACCTCTGAAATGCCACCCGCCAAATTCCCATCTCCAAATTCCAGGCACGGACCTCCCAGAAATGAGTGCCACCACCAGGCAGGCTTTGGCAAAGTCATGGTGGCCAGGCACAGCTGGTGGGTGGTGGTGCCACAGGAGTTCTCCCAGGCACTCACAGCAACCCAACCCAGGCTGCCAGAATTATTCCAGAGACCATTTTACCTCCTCTCTAGCCTAAAATTTAGGAAGTCCCATCCATTTACAACCTCTTTGGGGTAGGCCCGTTGGCAGGTGGACCCACCGACATGTGGACCCTCTTGGTGAACATCAAACACTATTCCCCCATTCTGCCTGGTGCTTTTTTTGTACCCATTTCCAACCTGTCAGAACAAGGGAAAAGAATACAGTCAATATAGTAGCTTCTGAATTTAAAAAAAAAAAAAAAAAAAAAACACATTAAAAAATGATAAAACAAGCCATTTTTAGAGGGTTTCAGGTTGAAGGTTGCTTGTCAGAACCCAAGAAGTGAGCAGCAGTTGTTCTGACACTGCGGTTTTCACATCCTTGTCAGAGATTTGAAGCAGGATAGCTGATGTGTGTTAAAAAAGGATGGGAAGGTTTAAAATAGTTTAGATGCTGCCTGGAGCAAGTTCGAAAAGATAGAGTAAGGAGCATGGGTAGGAGTGTACATGCACCTAAAACCTCCATGGGGGGTAACAACTTGTTCAACTGCTGGTACCTTTAATGCAATTCTGACCTGGAACACCTTAAATGACCCTGAGAGGAGTCAGGAAGTTTCCCAAGAAACATTTTTAAAACACAAATCGGGGAGAGAGTGACAACATGGAGAACACTTTCATTGCAAGGGAGAAGAAAAATAATCTCTCTCCGGTTTCTGACAGCTCTAATAACCCAGAGTCTAAGATTTGGGCTTGGAAAGGGGCCAGCTGGCCAAGCCTCTACCCACAGACAGGCTGGAGATGATGCTGATAGTCAGAGGGAAGCAAACAGAAGACCTGGCAAGTCCGATGCCACCCCGACGAAGGGGGTGCCTGCCAGCTCCCGGGTAAATCTGCAGTTTAGGTGTGCAGCAGTGGCTGCATTGTGCCTCTGCTTCTCCTGGAATCTGATCCAGCCAGCAGCCACCCGCAGGACAACAGCAGTTTCCCAGACATTGGGCAATTCTGTACACAAGGAATTTCTTTGGAAACTATGCTGCAGCAGCTAATGGCTTCAAATCATCTGAGATTTTCTAAATATCTTTGTAACCCCTGTGTTTCTGTAGATTTTAAAATATCCAGCTAATCTCCGGAAGTCGTGGAAAGAAAAACATGTTTTCCTTGGGGCAGTGATGAGAAATCATTGGGGCAATCAACTGACTCTGAAACTTTCAGTTGGACATCAAAATGTCAGCTTTGCACCCAGATTCTCTGCTGCTAATTTCACCTCTATTAACTTAATCAGGAGTCAGTGGGAAAAGTAGGGTGACACTAAGAAAGCCAGGGAAAAGGAAATTTGATCTAGTCCCAAACAGGTAGCACAGGGGCTGCTGTGTAACTGTAGAATTTTTATTCACCATTCAGCCTAAAGCCAAACGAAAAAAAAAATCTCCATGTTAATACAAAGTTGTCCATTGATCTCGTGAAGGTACAACAATATCTGTGGGGCTTCAAATGATGTTCTTGATGCCCCATCCCTGGAAGTGTCCAAGGCCAGGTCAGACAGGGCTTGGAGCAGTCTGGGATAGTGGAAGATATCCCTGCCCTTGGCAGGGGGTGGAATGGGATGAGTTTTAAGGTTCCTTCCCACCCAAACCAATCTGGGATTCTCAGCCTTCACCCCAGAACTGCTGCTGGGTGACCACAACACCAAAAGGGATGTCTGCCTGTACAAAGAACTCAAAGAGCATCTCAGGGATATTTGCTTTCTGTCCTGCTTTTAGAACCAAAAAAGCAGAGATTTAACCCCAGTTCCCACCTCATCCTCTTGCAGAGAAGTCACTGCCATTGCCACCACCCTGATGGCCAAAGCAGTGGCAGTTTTGGCCACTGGGCTCAGAGCTCAGCCCTCACATGTGACAAGGATTGCTCAAGTTTACCACTCTTGCTCTTACAAATTCAACCCCTCCTAGGAAAAAAAAAAAAAAAAAAAAGGAAAAAAGAGAGAAAAAAAGAATCTGTTATCACTGAGCATATGCAACTGCTAAACATCCTATTCAGTATAACTTCAGCCTGTTCTGAGAACTGCATTTCACAGTTTCTCCATGCAGTATCAGTCTGTCAGATATTGCCCACTACATTACCATAGTCTATATAATACTTCCACCATAAAATATATATATATATTATTTTTAGGCATATTTTTTACTACCTGGTGTGAAAAAAATATGTTAAAAGATTTTATTTTCATTTTACATTGCATATGTCCTATGTTCCTTGTATTCATGGGAGTAAGGAAATTTAAACACTGTGACGAATTTGTGCCTCCATTTTGGTATAATTTCTCTAATCTGCTAAATATAAGTAGTGCATCAATTTTAGATATTTCTAGAGCAACAATCACCTTAGTTCATCAGTATGACATCAAAGAGCCAACAGGCTATACACAGAATATTTGGACTCCCTGCACATTTAAAGGTGCCACCAAATAAAATCCTCCAAATCTTGAATTTCTTAATAAGTCAAATTCTCACCAAAGTGAAGGCCACTCCTTGGGTGCCAGGCAGGCAGTACTGCTATAACAATTAACCCATGGCCAGAGGCAGTGGACCAAAAGCTACTTCTTTCATTCCTTTATTTGTTTTTTCCACCTTTCGGGTTCTGGTTTTGTCCAGCTGCCCCTTCCTCCTTTCTGTTCCCCCTGTGGCTGAGCTGTGCTCACACCAACCCAGAGCCGAGCAGGGTTGCACAACAAGCAGCATCCCTTGCACCCCTTTGCCGACCAACTTACAACTGACCTGACACTTCTGTTGTTCCTTTTATCACCACCAGCTCACAACTGGTGGGGTCTTGAGAGATATGATTTGGGCATATTAAAATATATCAAGAAAATACTGATGTTGGCTCGCTGGGAGGACAGAATAAAAATTTGTATTAAAAGTTCTTGATGCTTTAAACACCTCAAATTGAAACAACCTTTGTTCTTCTCACCAAGTGTCACATAAACAAGGCAGGAACATTGAATATCTGAGATATTTCTTTATGGTTTCCTAGCTTAAACCCACAGGGGTTTAGGTAACACGTGTGCATTGCAGGGGACCTCACCACTGTATATAAGAAAATGAGGCCTAAATGTGCTCACATCCAGAGGATCCACCACCTTATTAATGCATAGATATCATGCATAGATTATTAACAGCTTCATAACTAGATAGGAACTTGCATTTCAATAAACAGACTTTTACAAGTGCAAAGAAAAAAAAGTTTTGCATTAGGATGTTACTTACTTCGTGTCTTTGTCCTGGGAGAATGCAACCAAAGAAACCACATTTAAAATCAGACATTAGATATGCAAATATGTGTTCAGATCAGAGATACGAAAATTATTCAAATGATTAATTATTCATCATAAAAATGTCAATTAATAATTCTGAAGCATAATAGGCATCTTTCTAATGCATCTTTATTTTTCAAGCCTAAATACTGTTGAATCTGTGTTCAATTGCATTCTAACAAGTTTTTAAAAATTCAACAAAGTAAACAACCAACTATAAACAAAAGTGAGCTGTGAATTTTAATCACTGCCAACTGAGCCAAGAAATGTGGTCGAACTTCAGTGTTGATCCCAGAAGAGAAGGAAAAGCATCTCCAGCTCATGGTGGGGGACAGTGGATGGTGTATGCTCATCCCTCACTACTCTCTGCCCAAAAAGAGAAGAAATTTTGGGACCCGTGGATGCTGTTTCCCCTGCTGCAGACACACAGACAGATATTGTGAATGGCAGCTGGACATCTCTAGGCCATCAAAAGTGGCTTTATAAATGACAAAATTAACAGAAGTATATGGGGAGATTCAATTTTAACGTTCAGGGACTCACACAAGATCAAGTATTACAGTGATCTGCTGGCTAGAAATGCCCAGGGATAGATAAATTAAAGCCAAACAATCTTTTCCCTTGCTTTTGGCTTGTATCCTATCCCTACATGGGTTTTCCTCAGAGGAACTTGAAAACTTTGGGAATGTTGATTCAAAAGGTTTCTTCCCAAATACCTCATCAGCGGGTGGGGGGAGAGTCATTCCCTGACCCTTTCTTCCTCTCCTCTGTGCCCCCTACTCCATGTGGAAATTGGAAAAAAAAAAAAAATGAAGGCTGTGCTTTCTAAATCTTAGTTATAGGGACACCTGTATTGACCAAAAGTACCCAGCAGCATCTTGAGCCCACATGGGGCCTTTCCTCATCACAAAAATTATTCCAGCCTCTCTTATCCTCTACTACCACAGGTGACTGCAGAAAGTAATCCCCTCCTGGCTTTTTATTTTGTTTGCTTGATTTGGGGGTTTCTTGCAACCTCTGAGTTTTTTCTCAAGGCAAGGACATCTTCTACACCCCAGAGACAGGAGTATGAGAAGCAGCCAGAACCCACAGGGATCCCAAATCTTGCAGGAGCAGCTCCCTCAGAGGAGCAGGGCTGTGGGGAGGAGGGAAGGATGCTCTCCCCAGGCTTGGCTGCAAGTGGGCATATCTCATCTGGGTCTCCTACATGGGGATGTTTAATCCCTGAAGTAGGAAGGGTTCCACACTTTGGAGAAAACAGTAGAGAGTTCTGTCTACAAAAGACATGAAGGAACAGCCTCAGAGCAGCTGAAGTGTATTTAGAGGTGTTAAGCCTCTGTCTTCACCAGCCTCTAAAATGCAGTCAAAACTCATCAGCCAGAACATCTTTGCTGTTTTTCCCTCAGTTTTCCTCCTTCCACGTGGTGGGCAGGAAAACACAGTCCCCATTACTCATCCTCCACCAGGGAAAAATCAAACACACCAAAATAAATAAGGCCATGAATCATCCCCCCAGCCCGTGCCACCAGGTCCCCACAAAGCCACCATGGCAGGAGGTCTCAGCAGAAGTCTCAGAGCCCTCCTTGGTGGCTGGTCACCTCCGCTCCCAGTCAGAACTGGGTGCCTGGGGATCTCAGGAGGGGTCTCTCCCAGCACAGCCCCTTTCTCATGGCAGGGTTTGTCCCTGGCAGAAGGATTTGCCCCTGGCTGGCCCTACAGATCCACACAGGGATGGGAACAGAGGGCTATCTCCAAGGGGCTTATCTTCATCACGGTAGGTTTTGGTGGACAAAGGAAACTCACTGGGGAGCTGGAGGCAAGAGGGTTTCTCCTGTGTCTATAACCAGGCAGCTTTGCATCAGGATCAGGCCACCCTCATCTCAACTCACTGCATTTCCATGTAGGAAAACCTGAGGAAAAGAGGAAAAACCTGCACTTGGAGAACTGCCCTTAAAAGCATCTCCAAGCCACGGTGCTGGGAGCTGTACACAAGGAAGGAGCTGGGGTTTGGGAGGGTATTTTGGCTCTGCTTGCTTTTAAACGCATGGGGTGGGGGGATAGGATGTGCAAAAGTTTTAAAACAGAGCAGGGAATAGGATCTGCATGGGGATGCTGATGGAGCAGGGACTGGGATCCAGCTGCCAGTACCACCCCAATAAAGCAGGATCTATAGCCTGTCATTATTTCCATCTCCTAAAGAAGCTGCACACCCGTTATTAGTTCAGAGCCGGGCAGGAAATCATCGCCTGGATTAAGGTTAAATTCCATCTCAGAAGGGCTTAGCTGATTGCTAAATGTTTATGTCCAGTGTCCAAAAATTAAAAATAAAACAAGCACCCCGGCAAGCACCCCCACATCTCACGTTAAAATAACATCTAAGAACGTTGGGTGCTATGTCAGTCCTGCAAAGATCCGAGCAGTTTTATCGCTCCGATGCAAACCCTGCTGAGGCACTTCAGAGCTGGGGAAACTGTGAGATTGAGGGCTGAAAGAACAGCCAGCAAAATTATGAATAGGGATTATCTGACAATGCCGACACTTTTCTTAAAGCCCTTGAGCATCATCACACGCTCTGAGGGTTTGTTTTTCAGCGTGGCTGTAGATAAATATATTTTATTGATATGCCATCGACAGCACTCCTGCCTATCGAGAGCCAGGCTTCAGCCTCTTGTAATCTCCAGCTCATCCCCTCATTTTGTAATCTGGAAATGTAGGAACAATATGTAAAGAGTTTGTAAAGGGATTAATTTATTTTGAGAACTTGTTGGTTGGGTTTTAGGTTTTCTCCTTTTTCTCCTAGAAAACGTGGGTGAGTGGAAATCAAGCAAGTCAGTAATTAGCATTCACTTTTTTCTTTTTCTTTCTTTTTATCATATGCATCTAAATTCAGTTTAGCTCTTTAAGGAATTGCCAGACTGCCCTTGATTTATAGGCAGTGCCTTCTGGATCTGAGAGGATCTAATTCAAACTAATAATACTTGAATCTGATTTCAGGATATTTGCACTGTGCTGTATATTTCATTAAGATATCATCATTCTCTCTCTCTGTGTGTGTGTGTGTGTGTGTGTGTGTGTGTGTGTGATATGTCCCTGTGTATACAGGTACATTTAGGCACGGAGAAGTCATACATCCTGCAGGAGAATCATGTTGGCATTCAGAGAATAGTGACAAGAAAACTTTTAACAAAGCCATGGTGACTCATAGCGGGGGGGGAAAAATAGAAATAGAGATAAAAATAAGAAATAAAAATGAAAAATATTAATTAAAAATATTAGGGCAGCTTGTTCCCACCTTAGCCTAGCTGGGGATTGCAGCGGCAGCAGACGGCCAGAGCCTGCCTCTCCCTCCCCACTCCGCCTGCAGCTCGGGGTTGAGGAGAGGGACACCCGGAGGTGCCACTTCCCAGCCCGGGAGGGGATTTGGATGCCCCTACCCGGAGCCTCCCCGTGCGCTGCCTCCCCCGCATCTCACAGGGGCACCCACTCCCGTCTAACTGGGAGATGACCACAAAAATTCCCAGGCAGATCTCGGTGGCTCTGATGAGCTGCAAAGACACCCTGCGGGGAGCCGAGCGGAGGAGGGGGTCCCTTCCTTCCTTTGCGATGCTGAACCGTCAGGAAGGTGTTCCCTGAGCAGGACCATTTTGGAGCGCAGTCCCATCGCTATTGCTCGCCCTCCAATTCTCGCTTTAGGCACACGTTCAACGCACAGTTCAAGAGCAGTTTATCTAAGCTTAATGTAAGTAAAAGTGCAGTGTGGGATCAGCGTGCCATTTGTTTCGGTTTTCTTCGGGAGGGGGAGAAGAAAAAAAAAAAAGCGCTGGAATAGGCTGAACTCTTGTCAGAGCAGGGAAATTGTTTCGCAGCTCTTTAACGCAGCCCTTTGGGCAGCCCCACGTTTACCTTGGGAAAGGACAGTACGAGTGGGCAGGACGCGGAGTTTCTCTTTGCACTGAGATTATTTCGAGCTCCTTTAGGAGGAAGGAACGGCTGTGGGTTGTGCTGGGAGCTGGGCATGAGCGGCTGGAGCCTCAGCCGGATCTGCCCCCTTTGCAGCTGAACGCCTTCCCTCAGCATCCCCGGCTCGGGCTGCCTTTACTTACTTCGATATTACTTCTCGATTACGTGCGGTATAAACCAGCTTTTTGATTAACAAACCGGCAGAGCGTTGGTTAAGAACACTTAAACTTCAAAAAAAGAGAAAAAACTATCCCCCTGGGAAGTGGGCTCTGAATTGGTTAATAATGTGCAGTACTTGCTAAATTGCTGACTTCCAGATGTGGAAAATATCTTTCTTGTTTAGGACCTACGTAACCTGATTGGATTACGACAGAAGCGTCACATTGGAAGGCTTTTGAGTGATGATTTAATTAACCATACAGTAGAAAGCTGTATTTGCCAGGAAACCCCTTCCATATTTGCATAACCAATCCCTTCAGTGCAAAGGTGGAGTCTGAGCTTCTTTTCTTTTTTTTTTCCTCCCTTCTTTTTTCTTTTTTTTTTCTATATGTAATTTTATTTTAATTTTAATACTTGAAAAAGGTGAAAAACTTGTAACCTCCCTGAAGTTCAGTCTCACGCGTTACTCGTCCACGCTGTCTCTCTGCTCATCCAGCTACTTCCAAGAAAGAGCAGAGCCAGGAAAAGAGCCCATTTCACCCCTGATCCATATCTGTGAACAAAACAGATAGACTGTAAGATCTCAGCACGTTTGGTTGATTTTTTTTTCATCAGATTTAGCTGACTATTCAAATAACCTGGATGAGTGCTGACA
>VXAC01006013.1:412151-444651 GCA_013399225.1 Rhipidura dahli
TTTTTTTTTTCCAGAGGACAGCAGCCTTCAGCTGTCCAGATTTGGAAATGCAACTTTTCACACAAATTCACAGTGTGCAGCGGGGAGGGAGATGCTGAATAGAGTTTGGGTTGCGGCGGTCGTTGGTGCCCATCGGCTCTCACGGCCACCCCAAAGAGGCTGTAAATCCCAAAGATTCGTTCTCAAAGAATTAATAGTTTTGCCTTTGGAGAGCAGGTTATCCAAGGAACAATTGTTGCTTTCCAGAATATGTTGCACACTCCTCTACCTGAAAGGCAAGGAGTGAGGGCTGTGTCAGTTAAATCCGCAGTCTCAAGCTTTCAGTAGATATCATGTTGCCTTCTCTGTTTGCTGGTGATGTTGTTGTGGACCTGATGGCTACAGCTACTCTGCAGCTCTGAAATGATCTTTAACAGGGTCAAAACAATCACTGATTTGGGGGACCAGTTTCTGGACAACTCTAAGTGCTTCCTCACAACTGGAAATACACTTACAAATATTTGAGGTTTTGAGTCCAAAGAAAGAGGTACCTAGGATTAATAATCACTGCTCCCCAAGACTTCTCTGTCTTCTTGGTTTCTCCTTTATCATGACCTTCTCTGATCTTCTATAATGTTCCTCCATCTCCTTGTGCACAGTTTCTTTCTCTTTGAGCTCACACTTTTCAGGCCAGCCTGGCTACAGACAAGGTCTCTCTATGGTGCTCCAACCTGCACAGTAATTCTACTTTTTCTTGCTTGAGGATCTCTGCTTTCCACAAGGTATGGTTACAGTCTTTCTCTAATGGTCTGCTAACATTTAAACATGTAGATGTAAATTAAGTAATGTGGGATCATACCATAAATGGGCTTATTTTCATCAGAGAATCAGCGGATCGTGGAATGGTTTGGGTTGGAAGGGACCACAAAGAACATCTAGTTCTAAACTGTGTAAAGTAGGTAGAGTATTCTATATACTTATATTCTCCTATAGCTCCATCTGCCCTCAGCAGAAGTATGAAGTGAATATGAAAGAATAAAAAGTCAAGTTTTCCCTGAAAGAGTATGGAAAAGTAGACACAAACAATTAATTGGTTAAGCAGTGTTTTGTGGTCATAGACTTAGCATGAATTAAAACTTCATTGAGCAAGATGTGCCTTTAAAACACTTCTAAAAAATATTCATGTACTAAAAAAGACATGGAAAAAGAGGTTCACATTGTTTTCATAGAAAGTTTTGGCATCATAGAAAACACAGCTGACCTTCTGCCAAGCAGTGATTCTCAGAACTGATGTGAATGCACAGAAACTGAGTAGATAGAAACTATATAAACTCAATAGATAGGAGTTTATAAAATTTTAGAAGTAAGACTTCCTTTCAGTGTAGCTTTGCCTGCGTGCTTGGGTGTAAATGGTGTGATGCTGGACAAGGCTTGGAGCAGCCTGGTCTAGTGGAAGGTGTTCCTGCCCATGGCAGGGGGTTGCAACAGGATGATTGCTAAGGTCCCTTCCAACCCAAACCACTGTGTGATTCTATGAGCACACCTTGTTCATCTTGGCAGCCTCCACCAGCGATGAGATGTTCACAAAACCCTTAGTTGTAACTACTCTAAATTCACTTTTTCCAAGCCCCACTGCAATCTTCACTCAAAGGATGTCATCACTTTCCATGCTTGCTAGAGAAGAGCAAAGGTAGGAAGAGTTGAAGGGACTTGTTCAAGGCCTCCCAGCTGGAGCCAGCTGGAACTAAAAACCTAAACCGAATAAAACCAGAGGTCATATTACGATCCTGGTTACCTCTGCACAGTCCCCGAGCCACTCTGTGGGTGGGCAGCCTTTACATTTTGCCTGTTCTTTGTATCCAACTCTAGAAGCCTCCCAACGATAGGGTGGAAAAACGGCAAAGCGCAACCCTGCCATCGACCTGATTGATGGTCCTTCCACCGAGATCATAACAGCTTCTTCAGAGACTTTCACAGTCTCTGTAGAAGTGCAGGAGGCACTGCCAATATCCGCAGATCATTGGCATGATAGACCGTAACGGCTTCTTCGGAGCCGTTCCGGTCTATCGTGTCAATGCGTACTTAGGGAGTCCTCAATGCATGGATCATTGACACGGCACTACATAACGGCTCCTTAGAAGCCATTACTGGGTATCAAGTCAATGCATACTTAGGGAGCCCTTAATGCACGGACCCACGCAAGTTGACTTGCTCTGAATACTAACAATCCTGGGGAAGAGTAGTTACTGCCTATGCCACGGAGGAGGATTATTAATACCTACCTGCCACAGCTCGGCTCGCGCTCCGCGCTCCCGGCGCCTTCCTGGGAGAGGTGCGGCTGCTCCCCCGCAGGAGCGCAGCATGGGAGAGCCCAGAATCACTGAACTTTCGCTGCTCTGCTGACATCTTTCTATTTCATAAAATATGCACAAAACAGAAACGCTCTCAATTTGAGATGGGAGAGCCAAGAGGCAGCCCGGGATGAAACATTTAAAGTTAAAGCCTTGAGAATAAGCGGTTGAAGTGGGAATGCTGGCAGACCCTTACGCACAGAGCAGTAGTTCTGTGGGTTTTACTCCTCTCAACTACTTCGCTGTAGTTATCAAATATTCCATATTTATGATCAAGTATTCCAGATTTACGATGACCCTTGCAAGATGCTTAGCATCAAGCTGGCGAAAGTGACCCCCTAGAAGGAGAAACTGTTAAATATCCCATCATCTAGTGAGCAGTTTGTCTTGGATTTGTTGACTCGGTCCCTGGGGAATGTTGTCTGAAACTTTCCAAACCATCACCGTGCCTCTGCTTTGACCTGCAAAGGCTCATCCCCTTCCTTTGGCTTCCCCCAGACAAGAGATCTCCGTACCGAGTTAAAAATGCTTCTAGTTTGCTGTTGTTGATATTTTTCTTTTGTGTTCTGCTTGCTGACTGACATCTGCTATCATGCTAAGCAGGTGTTCCTGTGTAAACGAACGTGCCCTGTTTGTGTTTCGCCATCCTCGCTACTGCGCACCCAAATGAGCAGCATGATTAAGAATCCTGTAAATTTTTGAAAGGAAACGGATGGCTGCCCTACTAGAACATAATTACACCGTTCCAACATCCGCAGCTCGCTGCTGCAGCCGAGTTGGAGAACAGCAGAAATTAATAATATATAATAGCATCATTCTCGTAATTTATAAATGAAATAAAGTAGAGAGGAGATTCTGCTGATATGCATTTTCTTCTTAATTCTGCAAGACAAAGTATAGATTAGAATTTTACTGGGGTGAAACCTGGCCAGCAATATCACACTAGTTGCAAGTGTAGGGCCTGATTCATGAGAGGGATTTTGCTTAGGGAAAAGAGCTAATATCTTTTATTGGACTAGGGGAAAAAAAATGAGTATACAAAGCCCTCTAAAGGCAGCCCCTGATGCAAGAAGACCAGGAAGCCTCCATAGATCCTCTACCCAGTTTTTAGCTTAATTCATTTGTAGGTATTGCAGGAAGAGTTTGCTGTGTGGTGGAATTTTTTCCCTGGCTAAAATAATACACTATCATAGGTCACCCCCTCGGAGAGCAGAGAGGATTAATCAGCTAAAGATGTTGTCTAATCTCCTATTTTTGTTGAAAAACAGCAATGTTTTCAAAAACAATATTTTGAGCTCCAGAGATGTGCCAAAAGGAGCTGTACTGCGAATCCCTGCCCAAGCCAAGCCTTGGAGTTGGTGCTCTAATCTCGCCTCTCAACTCCTGCTTAAAAAAAAAAAATACAATTTCTGAAGACAAAGACGTATTATTTGTAATGACTTTTATTTTTTCCACTGCACATTAAATGCCCTTTATTTTACTTCTGTAGCTGCCCAGATATACTTGCCTGGGTGACGGCCCAGCTGAGTTCTACTCTTCCTGGGATAAACTCAAATGGGAGAGCTACCAAAACCCCACAACAGTGTTTACTTACAGGTTAATTAGGGATATTTTTTTACATTTTGACACTGTAGAACTCTAAAGAATGATAACTTCTTTGATGGGAAAGGTCAGCATGGATTCCGCAAGTTTAACGTGGCAAACACAAATGTACACAGAAATATTTCTCTTTTAAACTAAGGGATATGTTTGAGTCTTATTCTTCTAAAGGGCCCCCTTAATAATTTGTTTCTGAGAAATATGTGCATATACAGATTTATTTCATTAACAGGTATTTATTTAAGTGGGCTGCACTGTATTTAAATCTCTGAATAGTTTCCATTACTTCCTCTGCTCACTTACTTCAAGTTGACTAATTTTAATAAGGCTAAGGTGCCTAGGGTCTTATTGAGTGTTCAGTTTGATCAATATGGCTAAATTAAAATAGTGCAAAATATAAGCAAATGTACTCTAACAACTCAGTGAAAAATGTGGAGTGCACCAAACATTGATTAGTGTTCCACAGACATTAATTTGTTGTTTTAAGTACAATAATGCTGCTCAGAAGCTGCATCTACCTCAGGCACACCATCTACCCCTGTGCAGCCCCGTTGGCTTTCATGGCACTGCTGTCAACCACAGACAGAATTTGGCTCTGTATCCTGCAGAAAACAGCTCTGCACAGCCTGGGCTCACCAAACCTGGAGGAAGAGCATTCCTGCACCACTCGCAGAGAAAGCTTGGATCACACCTAAGGGAAGCAGAAGGAGGACAGGTCCGATTATTTGCACGAGTGGAGACTGTTTAATAATCTTATTCATTATGAATTTGGGGCCATACATCAATTCTATATGTGCATTTTTAAGACAGGCACAGACTCCTAGGGAAGTGGTTCTACGTGCAAGAAGGTATTCATTTTTGCCCTCCTGTAACACCACAATATTATTGTCATGAAAGATTAATGTCAACCCCCACCTGGTATTAAATTGCTTTTGGTAGCCCTTACATTCACATCTTTCTGCACAAGACAAAACCACTTTTAAAGTAACTACATGTATCCTCAAGTCGAATTACTGCTATTACTGGGTTACATTTTATTTTCCGTGCGCTTTAGTTGTTGTGGTAGGTATTTTTTCCCATGGATATGATGTTCAGAGCAAGGATATGGGATCAGGAACTTAATTTTAAGGCAGAGAAAAAGGCATACTTTAGAAAATAAGGTCTTATCATAGTTGATAGATGTTGTACATGTTAATTATATGATTTTTTTTATACTCCAACAAAAAGCTGAGTTTTCCACATTCTAAAAATAATGTGGTTTTTCTTCTCATTCCCCTCCTTTTTCTTGGTTAGCAAAAGCCTGAGATTGTCATACTTTGACATCCAGTGTTTGCACAGAGAGTTTTTAATGATTTCTAAAAATACAACAGCAACTTGTTAACAATTATACTTTCATATAATTTTAAACAGTTTCTGCTATCTTTCTTGGTTTTCAGTAGTTTTTCCCTCTACCTGTAGTGTGATCTTTCTGCTTATCTTTAATCTCCTTGGTAAGTCATATTTGCTCTAACAGTTCTTCCTTTCCTTGATACTATCTTGTCCTGTATGGCCAAAAAATAATTTCACATGAGCAGAAGCTCATTTCATGGAAGGTAAATCAGCAAAGAAAGAAAGAAAGATAAAAATAAATAAACAAGAGAGAGTTCATTGTTTTAAAAAATAGCAAAACAAAAACTTGAAAGCAAAGGCAGTCACATTTAGGAGAAGTAAATTCTGTGGAGTCAAATATGAAAAACATTTCTCTAGTTTAAACTGCCCAAATAGAGTTATAAACAGCAGAAACATTCGAAAGTTCTTCCCCCCCCCCTTTTTTTTTTTAATAAAACTGGATCTTTAGCTCCTTAACCTTCTGCATGACAAGTAGAGCACACCGTGCAAAAGCAATTTGTAATTCTCTAACAAACTTCTCAAGTGAAGAGAACAGCCCAAGTGCAGAAGAGTTGACTTTTCATTTGCAGCTATGCCAAAAACATTGCTTGGGCTTTGTTGTTGTTGTTGTTTAGTTTTGGTGCATGACAATCTTGATTTTTTTCCAGCATTTTACATGTTTGGAGTTTTTAATATCAAAGGTATTGCTCTCTGTAAACAAGTGTAACTTTACCAAGGCAGCTTCACTTACTCTCTTCCCTTGTAATCAGATGTGAAAATTACACCCTCCCTTTTGGCTACATGATAATTACACATTTCAACGTACAAAGGATTGTCTCTGTTTCAGCTGCTGGGATGAAACAGTGAAGGCACTTGGGAAAATATATTATTATTTTAAAGCACAGTGCCATAGCTGTTTTTAGTAAATGTGAAGTTTATAATCACAACTATGATCAAGATACTTTGATATTTACATATACAAACATATATATGAGAGCGAGCAAGAGAGAGACAGAACAGTTAAAATTAAATGAAGTTATGCAGAAGGTGAAACTTAGCCCATGAGCCCAGGGCCAGCAAACAACCTTCTCCCTGCTTAAGTCTCACCAACGCTCTATCTTGATGGTGAATTTTTCCTCAAAAAATTTATTTGGAAAGTTTAACAGAGTTTCTCTGGCTTTGTCTTGCTTTTCTCCTCCTTCTTTCTCCTGGCTGTTCTGTTTCACTCACTTAGAAACTTAGCTTGAATTTCTTGTGCATCTATCAATTTCCTTGCAAATGCTGGGTGCAGAAAGAATTCAGAATTAAGCATTGCTCGGAAAGAGCTGTGGGAAAAAAATTACATATGCAGCAAAACATGTTAGAGTTGTGTTTTGACAGTTTCATGACCAAGCCAAAAAATATACATTTTTTTTTTGTACCTGGCGCAGTTTCACAAAAATGTCCCCTCAGGGAATAGTCATTTTTTGTCAGAATCAACTGTTTATTTACTTAAAAATCTAAAAGTTTTGCCTTGCATTAGAATCAGAGTTGCTGAAGGTTAAAGTGCAAAATCAGCTCGCTGTGTTGCCTTCGGTGTAAAAGCATGGTTTGTGTCACAAGAGAGGGATAAAAGCACTAGCAGGGACACAGGGTGGAATAAAAATGGGACATGCATCAAAAATGGGGAAGGTGAGGTTTGTGAGGTCTCTTGTTTGGCACCCACAGCCAAACCTTGGCCTGATGGCGAGTGGTGAGCAACCACCTGGTCCTGCCACTGCTGTGGCTCAGCATGGTTCAGACTGGGCACTGTGGGTTTCTTCAACTCAGGCAAAGCCTGGCAGGGTTTTTATGGTGGCAAGAGTGCTGGGAGCTTTGCAGCTGCCTGTGGAGATGTTCATGGCAGGCAGGATTTTGAGTGTCCTTCCTCATGTGCGGGAGGGATCAGGAGGGACACGGGGCTTCCCACCAGAATGGTGTACACCACTGGAAGAACTAACCCAGGGCTGACCTTGTGTCCTGCTCCAAGAGTGCTGCCTGTCCTGTTTCTGTGTTCAAACACAACCTAAATGTCCTGCAAATGTACAAAGTGTGAGGCTGGGGGAGCCCAGGGTGGGACTGTGGCTGCCCTGCCTGCTCTGCCTGCAGTGGAGGGTATCCCCCACCTCCCTCTCAATAATTCTGGCCATAAAGGCATGCTTGGGACAGAACCCCAGATCATAAACAACTCCTGAGACCACAGGAATATCAGAAGATTTAATGACTTTTAAATCAATGTAATTGTACCAGTAAAGAAGTAAAGAAGAATTAGGTCTCCCACCCTGAAGTTTTGTTGGTTTTTTTTTTTTTTTTCCCCAGGGTAAAAGTTAATGTTCACAGCTGAGAGAGAATTTTTCATTCATTCTTACTTTTATCTCTGTATGCACATAAACAATTAATACTTTTTGCCTGTATCAGTTGATAAGAGTGCAGATTAACAGAAATGCACTGTGTCAGATGCACTTTTGCCTATATAGTTACCTCAACTGCAGCTGCAAACTGTTGGGGCTGGCAGGCTGACCTCTCACACTGGCTGCCAGCCATGGTCAGTGAAGGATTTTGAAACAGTTTTTTTACTAGGATTTTTAACATAACTATTTATTTGGGGAAGCAATTTTCATCAGGGGAAAAAAATAATGCAACCCAAATGTAAATACAGATTTCCCCAGAAGATTAAAAGTAGTCCAAAACCAATAGCCTAATCTAATTCACATAATGATTATCACAAAATATATCCAAGGGGTCTAATCCTGCCCTCGTGGTCTCTCTCTGAAGTCAGGGACTCAATATACCTGTCTGGATTTGAGTTTACCCTTCATATCCCAGTTACAGCAGGGGAGCAGCTTTTGTCTCTATGGTGAATAATATTTTGCATATTAGACTTCACTTTAAAAAAAAAAAGCAATATATATAAGGTGGGGAGGGAATCTCTCCTGACTCACACTCACGGGGCGGAGGTCACAGCCGGAGCTACTCTGGTAGGAAAGAATCAAGCATCATACCAAGAAATAACATGAAAACTGTGAGTCAAACTGAGGAAAAGGGAGTTATTCACAGATAAGAGTAGTTCTTCCTCCTGACCAAGCGTTATCGTTGGTGTGGCAGTTAAAGGTGTTCCTCCAGCCTCCTTAACTTTGCATTTGTCCCCCTGGATTTATTACTTGTTCCTTTTTCCTGCCCATCTCAGAGCTTGCTTCCCCAGCCTCACAAGTCAATACCCGATCTGCAGGATTGTCACTGGTCCAAAACAGGCAGGACTGAGCCCAAAGCAGTGCTGTGGTGGGATGAGGGACTGTCACCCATGGAGAAGCAGGGTGAGGTCTCCCTGCACCCCCAGCTCCTCCCTGGGCTCTTCGGGAAAAGTTCTGTCCCAACTTCCTAAAAGTCAGATTGTCTTTTGCATCTGTATTTACCTCGAGTGGGGGCTCTGGGAGCCCAGCTAATGTTCATAGGGCTGTCCCATGTACCTTCTTAGGTGATGAAGGAGCATATTGCTTATTTCCACAATGAGCTAAGAAATATTTACAGTGACCCAGCTATTCTACCTGGGGAATTCTTCCCCAGGTGACAGAACGAAGAAACATCTGACTTTTTTTTTTCTCCAAATCAAGTTAAAATAATCCCCAGAAAACTCCCCAGCAAACCAAAGTTGTTAGTCAGGGCAGAAACACCTCTTCCACCAGCACACAGATATGATATAGCTTTAATTTGTATTCATCTTGTCCACTGAGGCTAGAAGATGGAGGAGCTATTATGAAACCTTTTTTTTTTTTTGAATTTGCTTTATTCACTGTTTACTATGCCGGGCTGACATGATATGATTTGTGCATTGCAGGGTCACAACAAGCTACTTGCAGGACAATTTGCTGAATCAAGAGGGTGATTGTGTCTGGTGCCAGTCAGTCGCAATTAGAGCCAGGATCAGGGAGGCCCAGAGCTTGTGTATCGTCTTGGGCAAACCTCATAGAAATCAGCTCACCTGAAACTAATTGTCACAACAGAGACCTTATGCAAATGAGCCCTAGGGTTAGCGTGGGAAAAGAAAAACTGTCGCAAAGATAGGTGACCTGCTGAGCAGGGGGTCTGTTGCTGGGGAAATCTTTGTTCAATGAGTTAAAAAAATGTTCGCATTGTTCCAAATCCAAGAAAAACGTAGCAGATCCTCTCCCTAAGAAAGCGTGGCGAGCACACTCATCTGAAAGTCCAATAAAGTGGCAGCCAGCTTTCGAGCTGGTAATAAATTGGAAGTCTTTATTCTTTATAAGGGCTGCAGAAGGAAAATGATTTTCCTTTGCAAAGGGGCCTTTAAAGTTTAGCTGCTCACAGTGAGCTGGCGCTTAAAACTTCGCTGCCTGCCTAACCTGTTGGATCCCAGTGGATTTCCCGACCTGAGGTTTTAGCAGCTGGGAAAAAAACATCCCTCTGGCTCCTGGGGCTGCTTTTGGGAAGGTCTGGCTCTCATACCTCAGTGAGATGTTGGGTGTGGAGGGCAGGAACAAACAGGGGAGCAGATCTGTGCAGATTCTCCTGTAGAGAATCTCCGGGGACCTGAGAACTCTCGAGCTTTGAATGTCTCTTCTCACGGTGCCTTCCAGCCAGTGAGACAGGCAGGTTGGAGCGTTGGAAACATAATTGTGAATTAAGCACATTTAACAACAGGATCACTGATGTCTGCACATGAAAACGGCTGTTTCTGACATGCTTCCCCTCTCCCTTTTTCTCCTCTGCCTCCAGCCCAGGCAGAGAAAAGCATAATTTTCAGCGAGCGCATTACACAACATTTGTCTTGTTCACTCCTTCCTCTTTAACAATTTTTATGGGGGTTGCTCAACACATTCTAAAATAAGACTGGAGACGATATAATAAAGTGCTGAACCGATGATATACGCGGCAGTTTATGCTGTCAATGGCAATCTCAAAAGAAAGGGATGCAACATGCTCCAAGTGAAGAAATGCAAGCCCGTGCCCTATAAGCACAGAGTGAGAGGCAGCCAGGGTATTTTTTGCACGTAAGGCTTTTCCAAAGAGTTTGACGGGGACAGAGGCGAGATTAATTGCACTAAGAGATACTGGACAAATTTCAGAGCCACGAGTGGCTTCGTGCTATCATCGAAGGCAAAAGAATAGTTATTTTGTTTGGTTAATAATTAGAGCTGTGCTTTCGACAGGCCTGCTTTAAAGGGGTGAAATGTAGATGGTATCAGACCAGCAAGTTAGGAAATTAACTTCCTACTCACCAAACATCATGAAATAAGGATGGCTTAAAAGAAATGCAGATTAATCACCAACTTTTTTTTTTTTTTTGATCTCTTTTGTCCCCTTACCACTGTCTGAAATAATTTCCACAAATAGGAGACGTTTCACAGTGGGTATGAAGTGCTCAGCTTTCACTCATCAAACTTTAATCGGAACTGCATTTTAGTTTTTGAATAAAGAACACTTAAAAAATTTAGATGCAAATTATTTTGCATTATTCATGCTCTAAGTGTCCTTGTAGATTTAAACACTTCTGAGGCCACCTTGATTCAAGTAATTACCTAGGCCCTCACTGCTCCATCATGAATAAGGTATTTTGTACAAGTAAAGTATGCACCCGATGAGCTTTTAAAGTGGCTTTACACTGAACTTGTGTATTGCTTCTCCTGCATGAGTGATTCGAACATGCGTCGCAATCTGTCTCAGGTGGGAAATCCTGGCAGAGCATCCATGAGTGACGGAAGGAAGCCTTACCAGCCTCGGCGCACACTATTTCTTTGTCTTCGCAGAAGAATCTCAAAGTGATTCTCTCGCTCAAGTCTTGTGGGCTCCTCTTGAAAGTCTGAGTGAGCAGTAGCTGCTAGGAGGGAGAGAAATGATGGTCGTTTTTTGGTTAACTCTTCATTCCCTGCCCCGGCACCCCTCCGCCTGCTGCCTGCGCTCAGTCACTTAAGGCATTCACAGAAGATAATATAAGTCTTTCTACTTTTATGTAGCATTATACATCTGCCTCCCCATCTGTCCGCTCAGCCTCCCTCCCCTACCAGCTCTAGGTACCACCTGAGCAGGATTTTTCACACAATAGAGCCAGCCCAGCCCCGAGCAGCCTGGCTGGGAGCTGATCCCAACAAAATTGGCTGTGGGAGGGCAGCCTAAACCTACATCTACAGTATCTTGCCAGCAAAATGAGCTTGCAAGAGTTAAATTTAATTGGCTGAATCTCATAGTTGGCGTTTGTTGCAAAGTGCCCATAGTTGTTTTTTTTCTTTTCCAGCTACATTGCTTTGAAGAATTATAGGAATTTTATGATGTGCTATTGGAGTTCCACTGGCAGAGATTACAGTAAAGGGGTTAAAGTTGGTTTACGTTAAAAAAAATTATGCAGAAACCAATAAAAATAAACACACTCCAGTAGACTAAACTTGCTGGGCTTTTAGTTTTAGCTTAACAATAGAAGTTTAGACGACATCCAACATTGCAGCTTTTAGAGAATTAGTTGACACTCACAGTTGATCATCTTTACTACACAGCGGTATAATTAATATTTAAACATTCTAATAATGCAGCTTGCTTTGCATGCACTTTTCAGCCCCACCACAATATATTTTATCAGGAATACTGCTAGCTTTCTCTTAGGTAATGTCATTTTTAAAAGTTGTATTTAAAATAGGTTACTGGCTTCTTGTTCAGTGCAAAAGAAGTATCAATAGGTCAATAGGCAGGTTTCATATGTCAGTTTGTGATTAAATTGTGTTTTTACTGAAGACAATAGAAAATATATAAGGGGCTACTTCATTGCCATCATCATAAAATAAATATACCCAGAAACTATCAGTTTAGTTGGAGTTGTTCATCTTTCTTCATGCTTTCTATAATAAGAGGAACTTTTAATATCTCGATGCAGAGCAAAATGAGGCAGTGCCCCACAGATCTGTGAAATACTGCACCTCTGACACCCACTCACAGCCAGAAAGCCTTTAATAAAGAAGTCAAGCAAGTTAAAAAAAAAAACAACCCAATCCCAGAGTTTTCACTTGAGTGTTGTCAGGGTTAAGGCTTCTGTCTGCCTGGCAGTTGAGTAAAATGGAGAGAAATGGTCAAAATGAGAAAGGACTGTGCTGGTTTATTTATTTAGGAGAGCTCTTTCCTCTTCAGGCGAGGTGGGGAGGAAAAGTTGTTTCAGGTGCTTTGCTCATCAGCTTGATCTGCCTGGTTAGTGCAAGGTGTCCTTTATTCCTCAAGTTATAACTTCTAGCAAGGCAGGCTGCTCTTCTCTGAACTGATCTGGACTCTTCCAGACATTACTCCTGGAGTATTTCACACCCATGGGTCCTGCTGATGCCAGCCAGAGGGTTAGTGCTGCCTGGTCATTATTAACCACAGTAGATGAGTGGGCACCACTGGCAAAAGCCATTCCTGTGGCTCCTTTGGGCTGACCCAAGGGAAAACAAAACCATTTAGGCAGGTCATACATACCTACTCTCCCTGCTGCGTGATGCAGGGAGGATCTCCCAAATTTCCCAGCTGGAAAAGCATCCTGCAAAATGAGCTCCTGGTATTGCTTTGCAGGTATTTAGTGGGATGATCAGAGAGATGGGGTTCCATTCACAAGAGATGGGTTTTGTTAGGCAGGCCTGCACTGGGTTGCAAAGGTGCCTGAAGCTCAGCTGAGAACCCAGCCCTGGGTTTTGTCACGTTTCATTGCAAGTTTGAAAGCAGGCCTATTTCTATTAATACTGTTAATAAGAGACATATGTTTTGTCAAGCAAAACCACTCTTTCATTAAAATGAAGCATAATTTCATGCTTTTTTTTTTTTTTTTTTTTTTTTGTTCATGCAAAAATAGCCNTTTTTTTTACGTTCATGCAAAAATAGCCATTTCCCCAACATGTCCCAAAAAGCCAAGTTTGAGAGTGTGTGTGCAAAATTTCACCAAGCCACAAGTATTCCCAGGCCAAATACCAGTAAACGCAAACTCTCAGCTCCTTGCTGCTTTAAGCCAGTCCTAGGGCCTCAGCCTAATTGCCTGGGAGGCAATGGGAGTTTTTAATTTACTTAAAAAGTAGCAGAAATGGGCTTTAAATATTTTGTGTGTGCAGTGACCGTGTGACTGACGCCATGAGATCCATAGCATGTGTGAAAATGGATTGCACACTGCTGAGAGCTTTCCCTGGGCTCCACCATGGATGGCCTCGTGTCACGTGTGCCTGTGAAGAATTTGGGGATAGGGCTTGGCTGGGAGGTGTCTCTGGGTGTAAAACAAAGTGGCCTTGTCTGGGAAAAGGGCGCGTGGGAGCCGCGGTGCCGCGTGCGCTCCGTCCATAGGGCAGGGGTGGAAGTGGGAGTTTTAAGGAAACAGATAAACAGCACATAGAAAGCGCTTAAAAATAGGGCCACGACTTCCAGCCTTGCCACGCTGTGACCTGAGTTATGGGTGGGAACAGCCCTGGCTCATACTTGTCAAATGAAACTAGAGCTGTGAGATGCTACGATAGAGACTTTTGGGGTTGAGCTGGGAGCAAACCGCCTCCCATGGTCTGGCTTGCTCCTCCTTTATCAGGCTTTGCTCAGGAAGGGAGTTACACACACCTTGGCTGCAAATAACCAGAAGAGCGTGATCTATTTTAAACCTGCTGCTGAGGTGGTAAAGAAGAGATAAGTCGAAACCTAACTGCTATCTCGCTTGTGTGTGTGACAGATATGGCCAGAAATGGATAAAATTAAAAGCATTTTTCATATGCTAATAGCAACCTGGATGAGGGGAAAACACAGGGAAGGGAGCAGCAAAGTCAAGAGGTTTCTATCCCAAGTATATTTCTCCCATTACCTAAATTATAGGACTCCTTTCCCCAAACTGATATACATATTTTTGCTGTGTCTAAAAGCAAATTCTATAGTAGAGTTTGATTTCAGCATCAACCTTATGGCAGCCATGTGGGAGTGAGATTATGGGACATGTGGAACAAAAGTCTTCCAGCCAGAGGAGGCCTTCTGAGCATAATGATTCTTATTTAAATCAGTCTATGTTTTATTACTCAGCTGGGGAGGGGAGAAGGAAACCAAGGAAAAGAATATTTCTTTAAAACCACTGTCACCTGAATTGCAGATGAAGAGAAATTAAGTACTTTTCAGCCTGCAGAATGGACAAATATTTTCGTATCATAATAATAATTTCAAGAAATCTTCAATTTTATTTTTTGGATTTTTTTTTTTAAATTTTACATTTAAACTTGTTTTTCCTGTTGGCGTGCCTGCCGATTCATTTGTAAATGTGCTTTAAATTCCTTTGTATATTACAATGAATGCCACCTCTTTAAACGCTCTTAGTAATTTAGCGAACTTCTTTGCCAGTGGGTGAAAGTACAGTATTGTACATGCATAAGAAAAGGTACATTCATTATGCTTCACGTATGAAAAGGTATATTAGGAACGGTTTTGCTTAAAGTGGAGGGGTGAATGGAGGAGCCCCTGATCCATCATAGGGCTTTTGCATGTGTGAGAATGTGTCTCTGTGAGCCCGACATCCCGAAACGCGGGTTGGGAACCTACCAGCAAATGTGTGCCTGTGAAACCTGAGAAGATTTATAACAAGTAGGTAATCGGTTCAGGCCCATGCGAGGGGAGCAGGAGTGAAAAGCTCACGCTGGGGCTGAGCAGGAGTTTTAGGGAGAGAGACCGAAAACCTGAGGGTCTGGTTTCTCCCATCTCCCTCCATGGCTGTCACGAGGCTCCATGCTGTGCCGTGGGAAAAGGGTCGTGCCAGGCAGAGGTTTGGGAGCCTCCTGTGATTTTAAACGTGTCTTGGTGTTGGGGCTGATGCCTGGAGCCTGCCACACAACCCATTTGTGGTGTGCCATAGGTGGAGGGACAGAAGTGAGGTGGCCCTGGGAGCCTGGTCTTGCACTGCTTCCCACCTCCTTCCCACAGCTCCTGGTTCTCTCTGTGTGAACGGGAAGGTTTAGTTAAAGGCATTTTTCTTAGTGTGAGAAGTACATCCTGTGCTGTGATGAAAACTGGCTATGGCCAGGCAGGGACAGCATCTCTGAGGAGTGCACAGCCACACTGGGACAAATCCTGCTTGTTGCCTCCCCTTCTTCTTGAGAGCCCTCACTTCAGTAAGGTGAGTGGGATTCAGGCCCTTGGTTTGGCATTTCTGTGAAGAACAAGCACAGCCTTGCGGAGAGGGTTGGTCAGTTTATGGCCAATAAACATAAAAGCTGAGAGGGTTTCAATGAAACATTCTTCTCCAAACCAGAGGTCATTCATTTTGCACTTACTCCTTTATGTGGTTTCTGAAAGTTTAATTCTAAGGAGAGGATGTGGGTATGCTCTGTTTGTTTTCTTTCTCTTTCCTTCTCTTTCTTTCTTTCTTTCTGAGCTCCTTACTTCGAATTAATTTCAGGGAAACACAGGCGAATGCTTTCCAGTGGCATGCCAGCTGTCATTTTTCGATCAGGGAGGGGGAGGAACCCAGAGTTTATTTACAAGATGCAATTTTAAGCTTGATTCATTGTAATAAGTGTCACTGTAAGGCAGGCAAAGCAGAGTTAGCTTTCATTAACATTCTTCAATTCTGGAGCCCATCAGGAGGTAGATAAGGTACCACCAGGTCCATCCACCTCCCAGACCACAGAAGGACAATGCCAGGAATGTTTGCAATGTGTTTCTATTTTTGTCACACCTATGTGTGGCCATCCATCTGGTCTTAATCAATCAGTCTCATCCCAGAGCTTTGCTGTTCTCCCAGCTGAAATAATACACTTCTTCAGTGAGAGCTGTGCCTCAAGGAGGGTCACTACTCACCATTCCCCAGACAAGGCATATTAACAAGGCTTACATATTTGTAAACATAGGTAAACCCAGGAGGGGTGGTTGGGAAGGAACATTTTGAAATATGAATATTTTATGAATAAACCACTGTGTTGTTTACTTAGCGATATTACACAGGAAAACTTGATGAAGTACTAGAGGTAAATTTGTTTTAGCAAAAAAACAACAACCTCAACCCCTCAGAAGCACTGAGACAAAGATAAATGATGAAAGAGAGAATGATCCACCATCCTATTCAAGCAGAGGTAGCATATATAAAGTATGTTTTTGAAAGAGCAGAGAACTGGATGGTGAACACTGTAAAGTGTGCCATTTATTTATTTAGATTGCACATCAGGAGATAAAACAAATGAAAACTCTGACTTGTTAATAATTTACATTTAAGTGGAAAATTCTTACATGCTGTTAAGATACCTCCAAGACCTGACACTGCAAATGCAAATAATTTACATTCTTTGTGTGCACACAACTTCGCTTGTCTGGAAGAAGAAAAAAAAAAAAATTCAAATATGTGTTCAGGGGGCGATGAAAACCAGGAGACATCATAATTATGTTTATTAATTTCGGATGCCTCTTTTGAAGCATTCATGGAGCTGACCTTCCCCATTCATCAGGTGTTCCTAGCTGAGAATCTGCTGGGCCATACCTCCCAGCCTAGGAGGTAGGAGATGCAAAGAGGGGGGATTTCTTTTCAATAAGCAGCACTATTACTTCTCCCCTGAACAGCTTATGCAAAAAGTTTTGTGGGGGAGAAAAAAAGCCCCAGAAAAAAAAAAAAAAAAGAGGAGTGTGCATAACAATAACTACCTCTGTCCCTTCTGTTTTTGTTCTTTTCATGTCAGGGAACTTTTTAGCCGTGCTGCCCGGGTAACTGCTCTGGAAGGTTGGAATATCTCTTGTTGAAGGAGGTTTGTGATTGAGGGCCCTCTGACACAACCTTTTGTTGCTCTGAGGTGTTTGATCCTCTTTCCCTTTCTTCTAAAACCAATCCCATCCCTTTAAAAAATGGATAACCAGCACTTCTTTTACTTATTGTCAGCTTTTGGAAAGTTACTGTGGGGGGTTGTAGAAGTTTAACTAGTTAACCCCTTGCATTCTGATAGCGGGGTGCTATTAGTCCTCCTCTCTCGCCCCTTCCCGGACGGGGAATATTTCCATAGCTGTGTCAGGTATGCAAATCCTCTTTATAGGGAGCCATGTGACGGGTTGGCTTGTGGACAGTTTGCTCGCTGATCTTTCTTTGCCCTGGAACTTGCTAAGGAAAGCCAGGTTCAGCCGGGAGCTCTGAGCATGAGCAGGGGCTGAGCAGTCGGTCCCCAAATCAGGACGGTCGCTTCTCAGTCGCGCTGAAATTTCAAAATGAGTCAGAATTTGTAGCTGTGGATTTTCTTCTCTTTCCTTGAACTGAAACTTGTGAGAGTCACCACAGGCGTAGGCTGATCTGGTACACTTTTTTCCCCCCCCTCCTCTCTCTCTCTCTTTGAGAGCAGCTCTGTATAACAAGAATTCACAGAGAGTCGCTCTTCAAAAGTGTGTGGCCAAATCTGAAAGTAACAAAGGAAGAACACCTTAAAATGAGATGTGTAATAAGGACGCTTACTCAGAGCCTTGAGATTAAAAATGAGACTGTTTTTTGGTTTGTTTTTTTTTTCAAAGGGAAGGGACACAACCCAAGCTACAGGAAAGAAAAGCAGCTTAAATGGATTATTTAACGAAAAGCAACTTCTAGCTCCTAGATAGTGACCTACATTCTGCACACAATGATGATGTTTTACAGTGGTGATAGGGTTAATAACCTAACATCATTCATGTAGTGTTTTTTGAAAATTGAATTTTACTGCTACAAAGTAAATGTAACAGCCCTCTGGAGACAATATTACAGGCACTTTATTGTTTGCTAAGCTGATGTCATCTTTCTACGGACTGACTTTAAAACAAAGGCAGAACATTTATTACAAATATCACTGTGTGAAAGGAAATCTACTGAAATATTGTTTAGAAGGTGGACTGATAAAAATGTATTAATACTTGGCTTTGATTATCTGCAAAGTTATGCCTGTGGAATGCTTTCTCGCGTGATCTCTGCTCATGAGAAATGTTCATCTTGGATGTTGCACTTACTTTTATTTTAATGTTATCCATCTCTGAGCATGTGTTACTTTTAAAATGTGTTTTATAATATACTCTACAGCTCATTTATAACTCTTCGCAGTTTCTTTGTAAGAATGTAAATGAGGTTTTGATCAAAACCTAAAATATTTCCCTTCAAAGCATTTTCATGTAAACAGGGCCATGTCCTCCTTGCTGAAATCACTGCAATTCTCATGTGAACAAAACCAACGAGACTTGGCCCTCTCTTACAGTCACGCTTTGGCTCTGATCTGCCTTCTGATGTGACCTTTCCCAGTGCCTGCAGTCCCTGCAGGCGATGGGTCCCATTAAAACCTCTGTTTTCCAACCTGGAACCCCAGTCAGGTGCCTACAGAACAATCTCCCAGCATGGCAAATATGCTGGAGATGAAGATTCAGTGACTACAAGTGAAGTTATACTCCTTGGAGAGCCACACCATATGTTTCTATACACAGTATTTATGAAATGACCAGGTCTGAAAATTTTAACCTGGCTGTGGCTGACCCTGAGCTTTGAGTTTCATCATTCCCATGCAGCTTCTCTAAGTAGGTTTCAAGCGAACAAAATACATTTGTCCCCTTTTGAGAAGAGCAAATGATTCATTTGCAAATAATTTAATATCCATTAAAGTTTAAATTTCCTTTGTTTACTCACTTGAAGAGTGAATCAATGACCATTGCAAAGTAATAAGTACAATGAGGGAAAATGCATTTTCCTGTACCACGGTACCACTGTTGTGGCTTTTGCAGGTGAAGCATAAAAAGATGTGAACAGCTTTATGAGAACGGGTGTCTAAGCAACTGATTAGCTCATCTCTGTTGAAGGAAGACTTCAAGGGAAGTGTAGGAAAGAGGGACAAATTTAGAAAGTGAGTAGTGGAGTTAGCAGTAAAACAAGTAACTTAGTAGGAGTCTGTGATATTAGTATCACTTCTGCAGTCTGTGAACGTGTAATGCCCTTTGCAAAGGTGGACATCTACCTACGCTCCTCAGCAGGAATTTATATTCATAACCCCCTTGTTATATATTTAATGCTGACAGGTTGTGGCAGCTTCTATCAGTGGGATTAAAACTGGCAATCAGATGATAACAGTTTACTTTTAATATCCTCAGAGCAAAGTTTTCAGATTGCCAACAATTATCAAAGGGTGTCTTTTCTGGTTCATTAATGCTAATATTCTTAGATGTTTGAATGTGATTTTGCATGTCAAGCCAATCTCCCTGGCATACCTCTGGACATCCTTTTCTGGGGCTGTGTGGCATTTTTTGTTTGATCTTTGGGGTTGCTCAGATAAATTTAATCCTGACTTAAGCAATAGTCATTCTGACATCAATAGGATCTGATCATAGGTAGAGCAGAGACAGCAGGCTCTGCCAGAATGTTGGAAAGAAGTTCTACTATTTAAAAATATCATTAAGAGCAGACTATTAACCTTTGGCTTAACCTCCAGAACTGGAGGTTTGTCTTAACATGACTGCATACAAATGTCCCTGTGTTTTTATATGAAATACCTTCCAGAGGCTTCGTTCAGAAACACTGGATGGATCTGACCCAGGTTCTGCAGAAGTCACCTCAAAGGTTGCCACAAAGTACCTCTCCAGTCTCGACGAGAGACAAGGTTTGAGCTGAGCCTAAAGCTCTAAGGCCTTAGAAGACAAGAAGGTCTCTGTGTGGTGGCTGAGACCACAGCTTTATCTGGCAGTTTTCATTTCTGCAAGAGTCAGAGGGAAGAGATGGAGGGCTCCTGGCTCGTATCCTTCAGTGCTCCCCGATGAAAATCAGTTGACTTGTGGCTGTTGATCCCAGCTCTGAGTTTGACTCATGCTGGCCACTATTCCCTGGGTCTACAAGAGAGCTATATATAACTACAATGTATAATGGTTGCTGTTAAATGCCTCAGCTTTGCAAATAGATGCACCAGACATCTCCTTTCTGTCTCATGTACTACAATTGTTTCAATTGTTTGAAGTCGAGTGCTTGACGCCGCTGAGAAAGAAGCCTCTGTAATGTCTCCCACAGTAGATAAGGCCAGTTGTAATGAAAATAAAGGTGATTCTTTATTGAACCCTGGACACAGATGGGACTCTGTAGTTCTCTGGCATCCTGACTGGAATAGTGCAGTCCTAATGCCACTGTGGAGGGCTCTGAGCAGTGACCCTGGAGCTTGTAGTCTTGAAAAAGAGCCCCAAAACACAGAGTGAATGCATACAGAAAGGGAAAATAAGTACTTTCTTGCAGGGAAAATGTTGAAACAGCACGCCAGGTTATACAATCAGCATTTCTTCATTATTTTAGTTGTACTCTAGAATTCAGAAAAGGTTTGGCCTTAAAAAGAACCCATCCCAGCAGCAACAATGGCTATAATCACACATTTGAACGTAAGAATTAGTTTTATGTGGCGCGCTAGAAAAAAAGACCCAAAATCTTGAGAACACTTTCAAAATAACCAGAGAAAAATAAACCATTCCTTATGTCAGTCTTGTTAGAGAGGGATTAAGAAACTGGCAATTATTTTGGTGACCTTAATTGTTGCTCTGCAGGAAAATATGTAATTAGAGCACGTTCACAGGCCTGCACACCTGCAGCACATCCTACAGTATAATGTCAGCTTTCAGTGCTTGCTGGTGCCAGGTTCTATCACAACCAGGCACAGTGATGCTCTGAGAACATTTCGGACTCGTGTAATGTAGCTTCTGTGTATGAAAGAAGCAGGCATTTACACTGCCATACAATGGAGTGCATTACTGCAACACTGGTTTCATTCTTTCCCGACGCCTACCTTCAGCGCTGCTCTGGTTTACTCAGTTTGAGGTTTTATTGTTACGGTATAATAGTCCTGTACATTTCTGAAATTCCCTTATTATTCAGCTTATTAATACAGTACTGGCTTGATTATCAGGCTGCAGTTGTGAAGGGGAAGATTCAGCGTGCTAGCAAAGTCAGAAGCTGGGTAAATTCCTGGGATAATGAGAACAATTGTTTGACGTGTTTGAGCCCGGCTCTGTGTGTGCACACAGCCGCCAATGCCAATGTACATGTGTGCGTGCATGGGGTGCCCCTGCCTAAAAACAGAGTGAGAAATGCTGGAAGTCAGCTTTAATTCCTTGACAGAATGGGGGGAAATAATCCCTCCTTGCACTGCTCCTCTCCTTTGCCTCCTCCCCATGTTGCTCCTCTGGAAAAGTGGAAAGCGAGTTAAAATAAAGGCGCAGTGGAGGGAATAGCTGTCTTCCAGCTAAATTCAGTAATCTGGCATGCTGATAGTTAACAGACTTCTCCCCCTAAGGGAGATACACTGTATTTTGCTATCTGACATGTTGTCATATATAAAGAAATCAATTGGTAATTAAATGATGCACCTTGTGAAGATGACAAAAGGCATTTGGTTGCGAAAAGAGAACTGGGTTGTGAGGGGTTTGTAATGAAGGCCTAATGACTATTCATAAGAGATTTTCAGTCCGTTGATCCACTTGACTGGAAAGTTCTGCCCTGGAGAGTTAGTGCTGTCAGATTCTCTCACCTCAGAAAGCCGCCGCGATCGACGGTGTGGAGTATGAGCGAGAAATTATCTAGTTGTTGCTTCAGGCCTGTCTTAGGTCACATGCAGAAGGCACACATCTGGCTTCCTGTAGGTGCAACCTCAGGACATAAACTTTGACTAATTTTTAAACTATAAATATGTAAGGCTGACACTGAATAAGTTACCTTTTATTCATGTTTTCATAAATTTTCTAGTGCATTAAAGGCTTTAGTGGGGCTCCCATTTTGGACTTCGCAGCTTCTGTTGTTCTTGCAACAATTTTGTTTTCCTCTCCCCCAACAAATGACATTTTAAGAGATTTCTGTGGCGCAGACGCTGCCCACGTTACCTCCCGTCTCCTTGCCCACGACCGACAGGCCAGCCAGGATTGTTATGGTGGGGTCACCTACAGAGAGGACCTGGTAGAGATGTCAGGAGGCATTACAGGGTCACAACACAGATTTTGCCTCCAGTGGAGCTTTTTCTTGGGATGCATTTCTCTGGTCACTTGCACTCAGGATAATCATACCAGACCAACGAGAGCCTTCTCCTCCAAGATATTTCTGGATCTTTTCCACTTGCAGGATGTCCCTGGGATGGGACTGCTAGGAGGTGACACACCAGGAGGTAGATAGCCACAGTGTCCTAGTTAAACTGAGAGTTGCACCCCAATTGCTGAGACTACAGAGATGAGCACCTTCTGCACATCCATCTCCAACGTTTCACCCTCTTGAGTGAATAAAACTCTCTCTAGTGAGTGATATTTTATAATTAAAACTGAAAAGGAACAAATTGATTTCAGGAAACTATTCTGAAGCATGTAGACGTTTCCTTATGCTGATCAAATCCAGCACAGCTCCTGGGTGAAAGCTCCGAGCTCTGTACATGTTTGCTTTTGAAAAGTGGCCATCCACCTTATCTTATCAGGCAGCTCACCTTATCAAAGGTAAACATATTTACCACCTCGTTAAAGGTTCTTTGCTACAGCACTCAAAAGCTGTATTTGTGGACAAAAACCTGTCAAAGTCATTGTTTAAGACGGACAGGAGGACAGTTATGGTCAACTTTGGGGGTTTCAGTCTGTCAATAGTGGAGCAGTAAAGTAATTCAATACATTCTGCATATTTGAGATGGACTCACTGGTGTTTCCTTCTTGTGTACTGTGGTTACTGAATTTTGCTGATGTGTTTGCCGGAGGTGACAAGGTAGACCAAGGGAATGGACAAATGCCAAAAAAACAATTATGTTTATTAATGTACATTGATTGCTTGTTTAGGGTATAAAACAAATTAAAAAATACATTAGTATTTAAACCTTCTTTTTATAGCTGGCCTAATGACTGCATGTAATAGAGTGTCTAGTAAAGGACAATCTGCAGTACCTATAACTCCTGGCTTTACTGTCGTATTATTTGAGTTGAGTATAAAAGGATGGTTCCTTTATCATTTCTTTAAATGATAGTCTGTATTTTTTTTTTTTTTTTAATATATAGACCTTAAGTCAACTCGTTAAGGCCAGAATTAACTAATCTCATTTACTTTAAACCACGTTGACCTCAGCTGTGAGAGCATTCTGGTTTTGTGTCACCCACCGACCCTTGTCTCCTATGGCAAGCATGGTGGGACCCCAGCAGTGCCAGGAGATAACTTCCTCCAAACTTACCACCTTCCTGCCACACCACTTTCCCCAAGGAAGGAGAACTCTACAAGGAGAAGAGACAAGCCCAACACCTTTGCCTGTATTTACCACATTTTTCCCCATTTTCACTGTCCCTTCAAGCACCCAAGAGGCACAAGGAGTGTGAGCCCTTTGAAGGAGGAGAGGAAGGTGCTCAGTCTTCCCCCTCTTTACCCCAGTTCCCATGAACATCCCCAAGACCCACCACACACCCACCATCAAACTGCAGCGTTTAAAGTAGGGCTGACTGACACTCAGGAGAGGACTCTGAGTTTACGGCTCAAGAAGTTGCTAAATAATTTTACAGTATCTCTTTTAAGTTTGGGCAAGAAAGTTATAGCGCTTTAAGTTAAGGGCAACATCACTCAGTATGGCCTCAGAAGTTCTGCCAAATAGCAAAGTGAAAGCCATAAAGTAAACATGACTTAGCGACACCTGGACCTTTCAGGTTTTATAGCAATTGTTTATAATGTTGGACTGGCCTCTAAAATATGTCTGCAGAAATGGTGCTGGAGCTTTATTTTACCTAACTTCCTCACTTTTTATGTTCTACTCAGGTTCTACCCTTCATTATTTGCACTTATTTAAGGAGTCCTGCTTTCTTTTCTTGCTCTTTTACTTGCCTTTTTATTCACTGGCCAAGGCAGTGACGTAGATTTAACAGCACGGTTTCCACATTTAATGGGTGTCTCTCAGAATTCCTCAGCATTATCAGCACATGTGGCTCAGAACACGGCTAAACTGGCTCCAAAATATGTTTTTACTGTTTTTTGGGTTCTCTTCTGAAAAGAAAAAGCAGAGATGCTGTTGTTTCAAACAGCAGTAATTGGTTAAACTGGCTCCAAAATACACTTTTACTGTTTTGTGGGTTCCCTTCCAAAAGAAAAGCAGAGATGCCATTGTCTCAAACAGCAGCTAAGATTTTTTTTTTTTAAAAAAAAGGATCTAATTCTGAATCCACGAAAGTTCCCTTAAAATGATTTTTTTTTTTTTTTTTGCTTCTCTGTTGGAAACTCTTCTCATACAAAGCCCCTATAAACCTACCTCATTGCTACCAGGCCCTATTGGAACTAATGGGGCTTGACAGTTCTTCAGTTAAAAATTATACATGAGGGTCACTTTCCCTTAAATTATCTATTGTATGCCAGCTGTTCACAACTACAATGGCCTTACTTTCTTCCCATTGCCTAAAATGGTTAACTTCACCACAAAGCTGTCGTGACTCTCACTGCAGAGAGCTTTTAAAGGCACTGCTTCAGCCTGAGCAACACCTTGATGGCCCTGCTAATTTCAGATAGATTTTTATCAGTTCCTGGGACTGTTGGGAGTGTTCGTTTTGCTTGTTTCGTGTCACAACACTTGAGTTATATCATAATTTCTCATTTGCTGTACAACTTTATTCTATTTTTATGCTTCTGAGTGATGCTGCTTTAAGTGCCCATGAGTGGTACTTCCGGACCATAAGCACTATCAGAGGCAACCTCAGACAGATAAAACTCCTTGTCTTTTTGTTGGGAAGGGGAGAAAGGGTCATCGTCAAGTGCTGGGATTTTTTTTTCCCTTATTTTTTCTTTCTTGCCTATTTAAACTGAAGCTACAGCAGCTTAGTTTCATAAAGGAGACTACACTTGGGTCAGACTTATTTCAGAATCAAAGCCTTCATCCTCAAATACTTCTTGTTACTTGATAAAGGCTGCAGTGGTCATTTTGGGGCTGTAATTAGAAAGCCTAACACTTTTAAAGATGTTTGTAGAATGAAATATTCCACAAAGTTTTTTTGGGTGGCTTTTTATTTTTTTTTTTATTTTTTTTTTTTGAGTCCTGATTTGAAAATGTGAAGCAACCAACTTTCTTGGCCTCCTTGATACTTAAATAAACCTGCCACCCTTATTTCCATAGATTAATGAATAGTGGAAAATACGTGGCAAAGGTTTATTCTTATACTCCTCCCTGCCTTATCAGGGGCATTCTTTTTAATTATAAGATAAGTGTGATTTAGTGGTTATTTTTGCAACCTGGCAGAGCTACCGCATCCGTAGGGCTGTTTGATTTTTAGCGTCCAGCATCTTTGACAACCCACGCTTCCCCATACCTCTGGGCAGCTAAGGAGCCTCCAGCAACACAACCAGTTGCAGCCCGAAACCTGGCGCAGATGCATATGGATGCTTATCATTAATTTATTTAAAAACCCGGTCACTGATCCACAGGCTGCGGCAGCTGGACAGGATCCCATATTGGTTGCAGTTACACGTTTCTCCCGCTCCATTATGCGATCTTTCAGGGGTTGGGTGCATTAATATGCAACTGTTCTGTTTTCTTTCAGCTGGCTTGTAAACTCTTTAACCAGCCGAACAGAGTTTGCAATTGTTGCGGGGTTGAGTGGGTGGATAGGAGCCGGGGCTGCAGCCTTGTCCAGTTGTAGATAGAATAAAATTGACAATGATGCAATGGAGCTGGCATCTGGACAACTCCGTGGGATGAATGGCACTGCTCTCGCAGTCCCTCCGGTGGTTGTACGCCTTGTAATAGCTAGCGTAGGAAGGGTGGTGAAAATTGATATGCACTATTACTACGTGTATAAAACTTAACACTGGGGCCATAGCACAGGTGGGGGGTTCCTGTTTATTGATTTTTATGACTCGGTTAGAACATACGGCTAATGCTTTTATACTCCAGGAGCTCTGGGAGCGCTCACCTCAGGTAATAAACCTCTCTGTACTTTGCAGTAGTTCACGATTTACATGTGAGCTTATGTTCCACCGTACAGAGCCATCCCTCTCCCTTTAGGAAATACGTGGCTGAAAGGGAAAAGAAAGCGACTTAAAGCGTTTTTATTTCAGATTTTGAAAACTACCCGTTCGGCAATGGAAAAGGTCCCTTATTCTAATTACTCATATTTCCAAGAAAATTAGTCACACAAACTTATGTTATGTGTTGTCTCAGAGGCTGAAAGCAAATTAGGTTTCCAATAAGACAGTACATCAAACAAAGTAGCATGTTCTTGATGCAGATGACTTTTTTTTAGAATTATGGTTGGACACTTTTGGCAGACAGATTGTCTTTTACTCTATCAAAATGACAGTTTCTTTTGTAACTGCTACATTCATAATTAGAAGGAGAGAAGCAATCTGCCCAATTTAATATACTAAAAGAAGTTTAGTGTCTTGTGCTAGTAATTTCATTATTTTTAAATATGAATTAATTGTCTTAAAATAATATTGTTAGAAGTATAACTAGTAGGATTACGGAGCTAATTCTCTTCTTTTTTAAAGAGAAAAATCAAAGCTCCTATTAATGCACTTCAGGCTAGATTAGGATTTTAGGTTTATATCAGGTGTTCTGTTTGAAGATTCAGGGGAACAGGCGGGAGGCGGGGGAAATGAATCCTTAATGTGAAATTCCTCTGTACAAAACCTGAGCTCTCCCAGGTTTACTGTAAGCTTGCAAAGCTTAACTCGGGGTAATGAATGAGGAGAGCTAGATGGTTTAGCAGCCTGGGAATAGAAGAAAAGGCCTTTCACCTCGGGTTCACGCAGCTTCCTCAGGGAGCTTGGTGCCAAATGGGCTGCCTCTTTATTTTTTGGGTTGTTGTGAGAGGAGTTTCACACAGTCCCTGAGCTTTCTTTGTTCCTGGTGTTGATATAATGGTTATTCTAGTGCCCAAAATTGCACAGGTTTGCAAACACAAGGTCTCCAGTTCCCATCAAAACTCACGGGTGCAAGACATAAGTCAGCAGAAAGGCCTCCAAAAAAATCTGATATATACTTTGTTCAGAAGCAATATTAACCTTGTAAGCTTAACTTTCTCCCATGAAATGTGATCCTGACATGGGTCGTGCTTCAGTATTGCTTTAAAAGAGGGAATAACTTTAAATTTCAAGTCAGATCCTTTTTGTTACAAATTCATGTTCTCTTTTGACCTCGAGGTAGGCACTGGCTGAAACCTGAACCCACTCAACAGCACCCAAAGGATGTTCCTATCCCAAAGCAACGCTGGGCAGGTACCTGGTGCAGGAGGCAGCATCTTTGGGATAACTGCTGTACATTTTGACATGTTAATTAGAGGATGAGGCCATCCTGTCAGGCCAGGTAGGAGTCCCAGCTGTGAGGGAACCAGGGAAAGGAGAGGTGCTGGAGTACCCAGGACACCCATGCTTTCCTGCAGGGGAGGAGGTGTCTGGGGTGCCACTGTTAACACCACTTTTAGAAAAGGGAAAATACAGAAGGTTGAAAGAAAGGGAAAATACTTGAAGGCTTGAGGTCTGAAGCCTCATTCCACATCCCTTCATTTACCTCTAAACCACAGGCAAGGTGTCTGAAGTTTAGACACTTAACACAAATAATGTATTTTTAACAGAGATGTTTCCTCTGTTGGGACATCCCCCCCCCCCTTGCTGCTCTTCCTTTTTGCTCGGTATCAGCAGAGTCCTTGCCCTTTGCCATCAGCTCCATAGGAAAACAGCTGCAGAAAGCCTTATCCCAACCAGAATAAAATCATTATGACACAGCAAACCCAAACATGACGTGTGGTTTCAACAGCCTCTCATGCCCTGCTCCACATTTCCTTTTGGTTGCGAGGATAAGGTTGGGGACCTGCCTAATAAGAACATTTCAGCTGACCATGAGGCACATGTAGATAGGAGAAACTCTGAGCCATTTTAAGCTCAAAGTCTGGTGGGAAGCAGGCTCTGGAGGTGGTGTTGCTTCACACACACACATGCTGGCAGCCAGTAGTTCCTCATGTGCACAGCAACAAAAATCTATGCTGAAAGATCATCAGTTTCAACACCAACTGCAGAATTTCTAGTGCTGCAAGGCATGAATTTTGCCCTTTTTTGCATTGATCAGGATATATTGAGTGAGACACCTGGTAGGAAAAAATAAAAAAGGGAAATAGGCCATGGAAAATATGTACTCAATGGAGGGGTAGCCGGAGGAGCGTGGCTTATTTCTCGCTTCCCTTCTCAGGTAGGTGTCTGGCGGAGGAGTAGGAAATCACAGGTGAAGAGTGCTAGGGAAAATCCCACGTTGAGCATGGCTGGGTCCGACCTACCCTCTTCTTCTTCCTCCTCCTTCTCCTTCCCATGGTACTTCCCCTTCACTCCCAAAGTGATGTGAGTGCTGGATTGGGACCAGCTTGGCTGTGGAGGAATGGACCCCGTTATTAATTTGGTGTTCTACCACCATTCCCTTGAGGAACGTGAGCAATTAAGGGATCTTAGACATCCAGGAGTTCTTGTTTCTGCAAAACCCAAGGAGAACACCACGGGCATGCAGAAGGCGTCTCTCCAGCCCCGGGACATTGTTCCCTGCCATGTTTTGAAGGCTCACACCGAACAATAGAGGCTTTAAAGCCAGTTAGAAAGGACAATCAGATATTTTTTCCCTAACAGAAAATGCTGGTGGTTTAGATATATGGGTCACTGCTAACTCTCCCTCTAATACTTTCTGGTCGATACATACCAAAGGGGAGAGAAGTCCGACGCATGTCTGTCCTTGGGACGAAGCCAAATGCTCATTTCAGTAATGCTTTTTACTGGGAGACATCTTGATTAACAGAGCTTAATACTATGTGAAATCATTACCAGTTATCTAGTTCTAGCAATACCTACTCTGCTGGCTCTTTCCTTCTGGTTTTGGGGTTTTTTTTAAGTGTTTCTCCCCATAACCATCACCTCCCACTGGACATCCTGCCCTTCCCCAGGACATCCTGTCACTGCCTATGTGCTCACATGTAGCGAAACCCAGCGTGAGAGTGACGGACACTTGACTCAGAGGGCTGTTCTTACCTGTCTTAAAGCTGATAAATTTCTGCCTGTGCCTCAGGAGTTTCACATCAGCCATCTAATGCGGGAAAGAGCGAAGTAGCCCAGGTACTTTTTCATTTCTCGCCGGCACAGAGCTGCTGGGCTGGGAGTTAGGCGTCATACTCATTTCTGTAAATTCAGAAGCCGGTGCTGGTGGTGCAGTTTTTCACACAGCTTCTTCAGTGACCCCTAACATCTGCCTAACCCTTAAGCGTACACAAACCATTTCTGACTTGGGTTAGAGGGCAGAGGGATATTTTTGCTGTGCTCTTTTGCAAAGCATGTTTGTTGTAGCTCTAGGCCAATGATTTCTTTTTCCTAAGCGTTTTTACCTAGCAGATTTATGTACAGTGAGCACCTCTCTGGTCATCTTTTTCCAGCGAACAATGCCGGATTTTCCCTCAGAATTGAATGTATCCGAGTTTGGGTCTTTTATCTCTCCTTCTCAGGGTCTCAGAGTTTTGGGGGTCTTCCTCCTTTGTCTCAGAAAGGAGCAGCACTGAAAGCATTTCCACCTGGATGTTTAAATTATTTAAGTTGCAGGAACCAGACCTTTTCCCTCCTGAGTAGCTGTGGATTTTAAAGGCTAAAATTGCTTCATCATGCCAAAGTGAAAGTATGCATAAATTATTTAGTTAAACCTGAGAAAATACAGACTTTTCTCAGTGATCTTTCAAGGGCTGCCTACTTAAATTTCAGAAGAATGGGCAGGGGTTTCTCTTTCTCTCGCCTCTTTCTTTCTGCTGAAAAATATTTTAAGTACCTATTCAGTCTTTTCTGAGGTAAAGCTGTGACCAAAAATTGGAGGGCTGGGTTTTGAGCAAGTTTTAGAAAAGAAAGGAAAATGCTGTACAAATCCTGAGTGCCCCTACTTCATCACGGACCTATGAATACTCTCACCAGAGCAGGTACCAGGCGGTTGTGCCTGCTCCCAGTGCCAAGCAGAGGTTTGTGTCAACATTTCCACTGTGGCCTCTGATTATCAGGAGTTTATAGATTGACTGTAAAAATACAGAGGAGAAAATTTGGGGTGCTTTTAGCTAACTTCCAAGAAGTTATTAATTAATCTTGGGCCAGACTGTGGTATTCTTTGCACTCTGCAATACAGAAACTTCTTCTTGTGGGCGCTCAGAGTCAGGTCGTGTTCTTCCTGTGGCAGGATCCATCCCTATTTATTTTTAAGGTGTAATGATGCTGGTACTTAAGTTAATGAGAAAGCTCCCTTGGCTACAGGGGAGCAGGAATGGTGTTTAAACCTTCTCCAGACCAGCAGAAGGACCCACCAGCACGGGACCTGGTTCTGTCAACACAGCAGAGTTTACAGGACTCGTCCCCTGTGTAAAGAAACCTGATCTTTCCCCGGCTGATGTCAATATTTCTGTCACTTGGCTGTGGGATCTAGATTAGGGTCAGATATAAGGATGTAAAAGAGAGAGGGAAAAACCCAACACATCTCCCTGTGAAGGCAGTTATTTATTTTACCATGGGTTTTTTCATAAAGTCTGTCTCTCTTGTGTGTGGCGGTGGGAAAGGAGTAAAAAATATTCTTAGAAGAAGAAATACACTCCCTGCTCCGTGACTGAGGCTAGAGGGAACTCTGTTGCAAATTGTGAGGAGTTATCAGAGGGATAAGATTGCTGCAGGATCCATTTCTTCATTTTGCAAACAATTAATTTGGCCTTGTTGAAATTGAAATTAAAAAAAATAACGAAAAGAGAATCGTCTGAACGAAAGGCTGTGGTTTGGAGGAGGTGGCCGGTGGGAAGGGCAGCCAGGCCCTTGCCCTTTTGCTGGAGTCAGGGACGTGGCTGGGAGCTGGAGGGTGACAGCAGGCACTGAGGGAGGGTGAAGTGTCAGGGCTCCGGCGGGGTCCATCCGCCAGTGATTCATTACGGGAGCGACGCCGACACCGGGCAGGGCAGTGACTTCACGTTTAGGGGACTGTGGCGTGCCCTGCCATGAATATGTATTTTCACAATGAGTGTGTACAGCAAAATCCCTTCAGTTTTTAGTCAATGGAGCCCTTACAATCCATCAGGTAGATGGTACCATATGTGCAAAACCAATAGAGATCACAAAAAATACATATTTATCCAAGCTGGTCCTTCAAGCTGTTGTGGTAAGTCAGATAAATTTTGCATGTTTTCAAAATCGGAGCAGCGGGGAGCAGAAAGCTGGAAAGCATGTTAGGAGCTGGTTCCTAATATAAATTCTGCTTAGCTGCTAGAAACTCTTCCTAGTTCCTCCTAGTTTGGGGGGGTTTATCTCCTTTGCACTTTGAGGGGAAAAGGAACACAGCAGAAATAAAAGGAGAAATAACTTTTGTAGCTGTGGTTCAGTGAGACAGTGGAGACAGGAGTGGGGAAATAAATTGTTAAAAATCACAGTGTGAGATGGGGAATCAGCTGTAGCTGCAAATCTCATTGCTTTGGTTTAGTTTCTGCCACAACCTGCACATTAGCATTTTCTCTCTCTGAATTATTGTGAAGATTTGTATTATATGTAATTACAATACAAAGAGGCTCTGCCAGATAAAGCTATTTGCTGAAGTACTGTTTTCAAAAAACACAGAGTCCTTTCACACTTTAACTTACACCTTTTCATTACCTGCTAATAAAAGTACAGTGGATAGATTTGCCTAAACATGTCTCGATAAGAACATTAACCCCATGGGTAACTCTGGCCTTTTGAGATACAAGCTTTCAATTTTAATAATGTCTCCTTACAAATAAAAAAAATAAAAGTAGTCAAGCAAAGATACTGAACTATTTGTGCCCCTTTTTGCCAATGTTGCAAGCGTCCTCATACTATAGATAACAGAGTTAAGTATAGAAAATGCATTGTGGCCAGGCTCCCAGATTCACTACTGCCATGTGAATTATAAATCTTACAAACAGGGGTGATACATCATTTTTTATTAAACTTATAACATGACTGCTGCACAAATAGTGTTTACATAGAAGGGTATACATTTAATTTACTCCCTGGGAACATTTCTAAAGAATATAAATTGCATTTTGAAAGCTTCCTTCTCCATAAAGTTCAACAATTTTTTTTCCCCCTCCTTTTTTTTTTTTTTTTTTTTTGGCATTTTAATTGGAGCATCCAAACCGCACATCCTTACTCAAGGTATCAAAGACCAAATATCTGTTGTGCAGTTATAAAATCAACTCTAATTTTCTTCCTATGAAGTAGCAGATAATCAGCCTGTAAATTTTACCTACATTACTGTGGGGATGCAGAG
>VXAC01006013.1:449651-455254 GCA_013399225.1 Rhipidura dahli
GGAGGGGACAAGCTGTCTGTCACACCTTCAGCCTCATCAGCTCAAATTTGGGGTACCCACTTATTTTAAGCCCTTTTTTTTTCCTGCCCTTGTGACAGCATGCACATGACAAAATTAACTTCTCCAAAGAGAAACAGCAAATTCCAGCCAGGATACCATGGGCTTATTGAGAGTCCTCTGAAAATCAGGTATCCCTTTTCCCCCATGTTTTAAAAGTATTTTAAGTTTTGACACATGCTGGCCCAAAATAATTATTTACTCTGTACAACCAGTAGTAAAAAGAACCCAGAGGGAAATTCTGGCAAAGTTATTTCTACACAGCTTCAACTGAACCTGATTCTAGTCAAAGTTATACAGATGTAAATCATAGGCTAAGAAGGTTGATTTAAGTCAATAGTTACCCTGGCATAAAATCTGCGTGAATATAATTAAAGTCAGGCCTCCTTGGAGCTGTGCATGTGTGGCAAAATTCGGACCTAAATGTTGCAGAAATGAATTAATAAATGCAAAGAAGGTTCAAAAGTTGTAAAATTAAATATACATCTGTGAAAACATCCATCCAATTACGTAGCTGCACATTTGTGGGATGCATTTTACACTTCATGTGGAATTAAACTATTAGTAAAAATCTGTCTGCAAATAGTGACACTTACTTTAAAGGATCACATGGACTTATATTGTTTCATAATGCATCTAAAATAGCAGTTCCTGAAACATCACTTCCACTTTAACAAAATGTGTTACTCTCACACTGGCTAAAACTCTGTTTTCCTGAGGAAGGACTATTGAAGTATTTAGCTGGGAAGGGTTGGGTTAATACATGTAATTTCTTTTCTTTCATTGGACTTCCTTTTGCCAACTTTACCTTGTATAAATAATTTTGCCTGTGAGAGTCTTTACATGGAATGCAGATTGACTATTACTTCCTGAATAGATTTAAATTTAACACCAATTTAGTCACTGTAGTATTCCTATATTGGAAATAACAGCTTCCATAGGACTTCTACAAAGTGCCAGAAATATGATCTCATACGTGGAAACAAATTTAAATGTGTTTTCTTTTACATGTTTTCTTTTCGTATATTTTTCCCACCTATGTTTCCCTTGTTTCCCAAATTCTCTCCTGTGTTCCAGGGCTGTGAGAAATCTGGAAAATTACCCAGTGAAAAAAGCCCTAGCTTTTAATAAGAATTGCCAGTCTCACAAGCGTTTTTATGTTAAAACTTTTTCTCTTTTTTTTTTTTTTTTAAAGCAGGGAATTTGTGCTCCCCAAAAACCAGATGCTTTTAAGATAAAACTGGTCAGTCCTGTTCATAATTTCTGAACTCAAACATGAATGAGAGGTTTGATCAGGAGTCTGGAAACCATTTATTTAGCTTGGATGTTGCAAAAGTGATTGGCTCCTGCTGTGGGAAGTGGCATTTCCCATGGAGCTGCTGGGATAGCCCTGACAGCTGGGCAGGGATCACCACCAGAGAAGGGGGACAGGGAGAGGACCACGGCTCCTGACTTTGTCCTCTCCCTTCCATGGGGACAGGGAGGGGCCAGGTTGTGGCTCTTGGATGTCAGCTCACATGGGAGGGCAGTGGGAAGTTGTCACCTCACCACCCCTGTGGAAGAGCTGGAGAAAACCATTCCTCCCACACAGCACAAACACTGTGGAGAGGGGACTGACAGTGACTGTCCCTGTTCTACCCCTTCATATAAAGTTTAGTATTTGTTTCCTCCTTTTTTTTTTTTCCTCAAAGAACCAAAACCAAATAAAAAAAAATAAAAAAAAAAAAAAAAAAAGAAAAAAGCAAAAGCTCACCTCAGGATGAGATCATAGCTCAGTGCATTATGGCTTGGATGCAAATGTACATTTTCAGTGGTTCCTTGGCTCGTATGTCAGGCGCTATTGGAATTTTTTGAGTTATTTGGCAGTTGAATAGTACGGTTTCCAACTTTTTCTTCATCAGCTTTTGAGGCAAATAGAAAGGAGCTAATAATACACTTCAGTTTGCTCTCCAGGCTTGGAAAGCTAGCAAGCAACTTGCTAGAACTCTGATACTCCTCCTCTAGCCTGCCTCCCGCTTTCTGCGGTCAGAAACCTCTGTAGGTGCAGATGAAGACCACCCTCCATCGGTGGCAGGGCCTTGCCTGCTCCCTGGCAGAAAGAAAAATTGCTGCAAATCATCAAGGTGACCCACCCTGTCATGAATACTGCCTTTATTCAGCTTTCTGCAGGGCTTTGCTTGATGCAGGGCTGGACATGAAACTCCCTGACTACTTTATTTCTTTGGCTGGGGGTTCATCAGTGGAGTTTATCTTTGTTAACACTGTTAAAGCCTTACACATTTCTTAAAGTCATGGCAAAAGAGGGATGAACTAAGAGACAAGGAAGCATCTCCCATGTGGGACAAATCACCTTGGGAGTGGGAGGGGGCCTCCTCCAATACCCCGTGTATTCCTGATGGCTCTGGTGCTCTAATGAACATGAAACTCTCAATGGCTCTCAAACTCAGCTGCCAAGGGCTGTGTAGGGGAGAAGAGAAGGATGCTGATTAGCAGATTTTCTGTCTGATGTTTGCCTTACTGTTTGCCTTGCTGCCTTTTTCCTTCTACAGTCCCTGCCAAATTGTCCTGAGTTACCTAGAAATGCTCCTTCCACGAGCTTCATTATTTGCACGACCAACAGGAGATCACAGAATCACAGAATGGTTTTGGCTGGAAGGGACCTTAAACACCATCTCATTCCAACCCTCCTGCCATGGGCAGGGACATCTTCCACTATCCCAGGTTGCTCCAAGCCCCGTCCAACCTGGCCTTGGACACTTCCAGGAATGAGGCAGCCACGAGTTCTCTGGGAAGCGCTCTGAGATGCTCCAGAGTTGCAAGCAGCCTGTTGTGTTAGCGGGCAGGCTCATAGAGTAGCTAAGCAGGATTATCTCCAATGGAGCAAGGACCAAACTGGCAGCAGGAGAAGCCACAGCAAGACACTGGGATCAGCCATCTTCATGTGTGTACAGCCTGCAAAAGTAAAGCTGATTGCTCCTGCGTTAGGAGCAATGAAGCGATTTGCACACTTTCTGCAGGTAGCGCAGCTAAGGAGCTTCAAAAAGCTGGTTTGGCAATTAGATAAGCAGCTGCAGAACTGCCATAAAACTTCTAAGCATGTCCAAGGGCAACAGTTACTGCGAAAAAGTATAATTTTATCATTAGGTCTAAATCTGTCCCCAGAACAAGCAGCGGTTTGTAACTTGAGTCTATAGCTGGCAAAATGTAAATTACCAATATCAGCTCCTGTAGCTAATGGCAGCTTTACCAGAGGGAGCATTGCAGGACTGGGCTCAGAACAGATTTTAGAGGCGAGGGATCCTGGTTCAGCACCGAGCCCCGCACAGGCGCAGGGATCCCTGCCATGTGGAGCTCATCTCTGATTCAGGATGACATGTGTCCACTCCGAGGACGTAATGGCTAATGCGCCACGCATTAAGTTAAAAATATAACAGCAAGTCTGCATAGTCTGCGTGCCATTCGGGGAGCAAAACACTCACCCGTGCATATTAAACTGAATTTCCAGGCTCGTTTTACACATCTCTTTTCTCCACGCACCCCAAAGGATCGTTAGGGACGAATGGTCTGTACATCATCATTTTACGAAACAAAGATGTGTTTGTTTTACATGAAGGCAACAACAACAAAAAAAAAAATCCTCCCTGGCTTTCCATTATTTTTCCCTCTGTTGTAATTTAAACAGAAGTAACCGAGTGTCACACCCCTTTATCTCCCCACCACCACAAAATACCTGCTACAGATGCACACCGAGGCCTTGCAGTGGCTTTGCCAAATGCCAAATAGCAAAAGGCCTTGGTCCTTTGAAGCTTTGCACATGGGCATAACTTCACATAGGCAGGCAATTCCATGTCCTCCACGGGACATAATTCTTCATAATTCTATGGCTGCATGACAAACCTGGGTTCACTCCAATTTTTTTTCCCCCAACTACTTTTTAAATAACAACAGCGAAAGTATGGCTGGTGCCTGTAGCTTAGTGCTTCAGAAAAGGCAGATAATTAAATCCTACTGTCCTCTAATTCCACCTTTAGAGAGTTCTTCCTTGCCTTCCTCAAAGTTTTTATTGCATGGCAGAGCAAAAGAGAAAGTGTGAGGAAAAGTCCTTTCCTGATTTCATACAATGGAGGAGATAAACCCCTCTATTTAAATGGATATATATCTCTTATCAACTTAACTAAGCGAAGGAAGGTGTTCATTAGCTAGGCTGGATTAAAAAATAAATAAATAAATGAGAGAGAAGAGATTGAATGTGGAAGAGTGAGAAGAACAAACAAGTCAAAGCATTTGTTCATGCTGCAATCTACACATCAATTATCCTGCTGTGCTAATTACCACCTTTCCATACCCCAGGTACCTAAGCATTCGCACTTACTCACTCTTTCATGCCTCTGATCAAAAAAAAAAAAAAGGAAAGAGGAGAAAAAAAAAAAAGAAATTATGGAAGCAAAGGCAAAATGAACCCAGAGGTGAAATAAACTCTTAGATCCAAATTTTCTTTACATTTGAAAGTCTAAACAAGGGTCTTCATTGTAGTTTTAGAAAATGAAACATTGACAAATATTTTAATTGTAGAGCGATAAACGGCTGCAAATCCAGGCATTCCTTGGGCTGGGTGCAGAGAGATGTTTCAGCTAGGTAGGATCGGGGTTGGTATTACAGACAATGAGGGGTGATTTTCAATGCCATTATTAGCGCGTTACATCATTAAAGTCAATGGCCACTAATTATCAACCTACTTTTATGTGGCTGTTGTGAAAGGGACTCCAGCATCCAGCTCCGTGCCGGCGTTTGTTTTAGGCTCTTGGCGTCGCCGACCACAATTAAGCCTCCTTGGTGGCGAGGAGCCCAAAGGCTGCAATCCCTTTTGGTTTGCAGGGCCTCCTGGCCAGGGTGCTCATTTTCTCATTTCAGAGCGAAGTTGGATAAAAAAGAAACCTATTTCCTGGAGCTCATTTGATACCTGGTGGGGATGCTATTCAGGTGACAAGGATACAGGCACAGAGGGGGAACAGATGTGATTTACACACTCATTATCATTTGAATGAGAGTGCAGATAGGCTTGTTCAGGGGCCTGGGCATCACCTGGACAGCTTTCCTTCTGATCTTTATCCCATCTGAGAGACCAGGTCCTCCTGACATCTTTAAATCCCCGGCCCCCAGCTGGTGACACACAGAGTTTTATGACAGTAAGCAGTCCTCTGAAGCTCTAAGCACAGATGCCATTCAGCATTGTGCCTTCACACTGTTTTTTTCATTGTGCTCAGGCTTAATCAGGAATATATCCAAAATAAAGCTTAACTTGAATAATTTCTTTTGGTAGTTCTCCAAAAGCACTGTTTGCCACTCGGAGTTTGTGTACAGTATGCTAAAATAGCTCGGGTTTTGTGTTCCCAAAGTTGTATTCTCCTCCCTTCGTGCACTCTGGGCGTGCAGGAACAATGGGCTAAAACACGGCACAAGCTATAGATATATTATCAAAGAAACACCCAACCTCCTTTAAACCTGAGCCCAATTAAACGGGCTGTTACCACTCCAGTTTTTTTTTT
>VXAC01006013.1:460456-467956 GCA_013399225.1 Rhipidura dahli
CAAAGCTGGCGAGCCAGGACCGAGTGGCAGCCGCGGGGAGGATGCTCCGGGCTTGGGGGGAGGATGGAGCCCCTGGGTCCCGGCTCCCGAGGGTCCCGTGCGCCTCGCCCAGCTCCGGCAAAGCTGGTACCAAAGAGGTACCCAAAAGCACCCCGCTCCCCAAACACCCTGGGGAACCCATTCCACGGGAGGTTTAGCGTGAGCAACACCTCTGGAGGAAGGCTGGCGAGCCCTCATTTCCACCTTAATGGCCGTGATCTCCTCCCCCTCTCCCCGGAGCCGGGCAGGTGATGCTCGGTGGCGTTATCCCCGAGCGGGGCTGATCTCTCCCATTATTCCTGCTGATGGGCTCTCAAGTGGCGCGTTACCTGTTAGACACAGGATTTCCTGTTGACACCAGGAAACAAGAAAAAAATCCCAAACCAACCCCAACCAACCCAGCTAGCCATGCCAAACAAATAGGCAGAGGTTTTCAAGGCAATTGTGGGTATTTTTTTTTTTTTTAAAGTTTGTTAGATCTATTTTTTTTTCTAAATGGAGAGGCTAGAGGTGCACAGTGCTTTTGTGTGGAAGTTTGGAGGATTCTCTCCAGAGAAGTGTGCCTTTGGGAGGCGAGATGTGGCTACACCAGAAGAAGGTAGGGTTAACAACACCAAACTGTTTTCTCCCTGAACTTTAAAGGAGGAAAGGATTGTTCCTCCTGAGCTGAAATGCTGGGCTGTTTAGGCTTTAAATTGTGGGTTAAATGCAATATGAAAAATGAGTCAGATGTGTAGCTATTAATCTTTGGGGCGGAGGAGGATAAAATGCCAGCAGATACAGAGCTTCTTAATAGAAACAGAGCGTCGTTGTAAGGTTGCCTTTCTTTTTTTTACATGGTGGCATTACTCATTTTAAGTTGCAAAATGACCAGGCTGTGATTTCTGACCCTTTGAATACAGTCCAGCTTTTATGACTTTCTACCTACTCCATGGTTTATAAAGTTGAGCAACCTTTAGGGAAGAAGGTGATAGACACAATATCTATTTATGCAAGGACACATTTCCCTTTTCTTTATGTTCTGTTTATTCAAGGTTTTGTTTCCAAGGTCTTATTACTATAAAACTTAAAGCGAGACAAGGTCTGCCCTCATGTCAGATAACACCACCAAAACAATTCTGATGCCTCAGTAGCTTATTATTTCATACTTCTAGGTCTTAAATAAATTACAGTTATTTTCACATTCCTCCTGAATATCCTTCAGGCATGATAATAAGTGCATTTTTCTGAAAAGACTGTTAATATTTCTTTTCTTCTCGCTGATTTAAAATATTTTGTTGAATTGTCATGTACAATAATAATTAGAGGGGGTCTTGCTAAATTTCTTTCAGTGTGATGCTTATATTGTTTAGCTTCTTGACATATTTTACTAATCATTGCAGAACTGTTGGCAAATAGACTGTAAATTACAGTGGAACACAGAGGTGCACCAGTAGTTTAAGCATCTTTTCTCCAGCATTCCTTTGCTGAAGCCTTGCAGATTCCTCTTTTTCTGTCTTGGGTTTGTTGGGGTTTTTTTGTTTGTTTGTTTTTGGTTTTTTTTCATTTTTTTATTCAGTCATCAAAGGCAGTTATTGGCTTGGGTTTTGAAGTGCAGATTATCAAGGTATTATTTCCTTAGAAGTACAATACTGTAGATTGTGGGAAGCAAGAGGACCTGAGCAATTTTCTGCAGAGGAGATGGCACTAGTCTGAATGATTCAGTGAATGACACACATTTAGGTTTGGGTTTTTACTTCCTGAAGCATCAGTATAATGTTTCTCTCCTCTTTAATTTTTTTTTTTTCTCCATGAGTTAAATAAGGTAGGCAACACTGTTAGAATCTTACTAGAGGGGAAGAAAACCATGTTTTTCTGTTCTGTTCTTTTTTTTTAATATGTAGCTGCAGGGTAGTATAAAGTTACAGTCTGGGAATAAACAAATCTGGGTGATTTAAGGTCTGGCTGAGTAATGTGCAGGACCAGGTCCTGGTTCCACTGAAATGAAGGAGGTTGTATCAAAGTGCCAGAGAAGAAACAATTGATACTGAAAACAAGAAGTTGTCCCAGAATGATTTCATTCTTTTCAGTGCTCCCAGTAAAATACTCATGAGCTCATTAAAATGAATTTTTCTTGTATTTATTCCACCTGAATTTAAACATTAGGTCCCACAAGTCAGACTGCTCAGGAACATGCCACAGGTATGAAGTCTCCAGGCCCTCCTTGCTGGTGCAGAACACCACGTTCCCCAGTTTGGGTGTGGGTTCTGAGGACTTTCCTGTGAAACCTGGGGTGAGAGGAGCTGGGAGCATGATGGTAATTTGTTTTGTTGGGAATACATCAGGTACTGTGCCTCTGGTTTCTAATCAGGGCTTCCCACTTGCAGGAATTGCTGCTGCAGCTGAAGTTCTGCAGTGATTTGGGTTTATCCTGCACACTGAATGATCTTGTCTCTGGTGTGCTCGTTCGTGAAGGATCTTCCCATTCCCTTTAGGTAGCCAAGGCTGTACTTTTGTATCAAAAAGCAGGTTATGTGATAGTTTATAACTCCTGCTCAGTGGTCCACCGTTCAAAAGGATGACTCTAAATCCAGGCTTGCATAGCACGTAATGAAAACTCTGAACAATAAGTCTCATTTGAAATTCTTAGGGGATTTCAGAAAAGTTTTATTTGATTTTTTTTTTTTTTAAATACCAGAATCTTCTACCTACAATATTTGGGCAATTCTACCTCTCTCCCACCTGTCTATTTAATAGGAATTAGATATGCAGCAAGTCTCTCTGCCACTGTGTTAGCAGTGGATTTGACTTCCTCTTGCTTGAGGGTGAGGGACAAGTTGACTCATTTGTCAAGAATACACAAACCACTCAGCCACAACCACTCAGCCACCATCTCAGTCTTTCTTGACCAGAACAACAACAACAACAAAAAATTGCTTTCTTGATCTAGATTTACTTAATGCTAGTAAGAGTTGATTTTTTTCTTTATTTCTATTTTTTTATACAAAATTCATCCTAGGTAAATAACCTCAGGACAATCTTATTTTTACCTATGAAGTCAAGTCTCCCTCATAGTGGGGAAAACCTGCCAGATTCTTCAACTCAGCATGTCTGGAGGAGAATTATTCTGTTAGCAATCATTTAAGTTAGCATTATAAACTTAAATTCTTCCAAAGAGACGGGGGAGAGCTGCGTCCTGAAAAAAATAATGATGTTCAGCTGTTGCATCTCTACCTGGGTGTGACAGAGTTGAACAAACTGTGTTTCAGGGCCTTCACAGCAAAAGTAAAAGTTCTCAACAGGCTGATAGACATTACGGTGGATAAATCACAATTTACTATCTTCCAGAAACTGCCAAGCCCATGTTTCAACAGATATTATTATTTGCTGGGAAAGTTGTACTATGGTATAACTAGAGAGAGGCACCAACATTTTTCTAAGAATCCTTCAAGAGTGTAAGATCCTATTCCCTATAAAGTCACACACAAAAATGCATAGGCCTCAGAAAAAAACCCCATATTTTCCTTTAGTTAAGAATCTTTTCATTCCACATAAAAGCTAAAAACAATAATGAAAATAATAAAAGTATCTTTTGGACAAAAGATAATAGACAGCGATGCACAGTTCCAGCACCTCTTTTATCTCCTCTGTCCCTCATCATCAGTCACCACAGTGAGGAGAGAGAACTATCAGACTTGGAACTGTTCTAGTCCAGTAAAAGCTTTGATTTTCTCTCCTCTGCCACAATTCTAAGGCGTGCTGCACAGGAGTTATCACTGCTGCTCGCAAACAGCCAGGGAAAGGAAAGGGGATAAAATATTCACCTCCAAAGTCAACACGGAATGAAGCTATGCATCTATATTTCTCTTTCAAGGACATCATCAAAACTCGTGGAGGCAAGGCCATCCACAGCAAACCATGAGTCTGTATAGATTTTGAGGTAATAAAGCTAACATTAACTGTCAGTCTCCAAACTGAAACTGTGGTAGCCCTTTTAACTAAAGAGAAAGTTATTTTTTCTTCTCTGAAGAGGCTTCTTCTTCAAAGACCCTATTGATAGGAAGGTAGAAGGAAACCTGACATCATTTTGGATTCTTCCCAGCCTACCTTCAGGCATCTCTTTCTACTGCTTCTTTTATGGAGGCACTCAAGTCTTAGTGTGACAATTTAAAAAATATGAAGCCTCTGGGCTATTATGAATTTCTGTCCCCAGAGTGAAACGCAGCACAAATCCTACAAGTGAGGAGGCTCAGAGGAACTGTCTGTTTTCTGTTGTTTTGAGATGGTCAGCTTGAGACTGAAGGTGATGTTGTGGGGGGGGGCTGGAGAGTGAAAGCCACATCAGTTTTTACAAGGGGTAACTCCCAACCTCACTGGAATACTTCACAGAGGGAAACGAGGAAAGAGGTGTAAGGAAGGGAAAGTGAGAAAAAAGAAAGAGCGAGGTGATGGAGGATATGCTGGCAGATGTCAATGGACAGCTTGGGTGATTCTGAGGATGACATGTGTTTTCCAGACAGAACAATGGCATCCAAACTGCTAATCAGAACACAGCGTTGGCTCCGTCTCTCCGCTGTAAATCTTGCATTCTTCTGTCTTTGCTGCAGCCAGCTTTTTCAGTTGGTCAGTGGAAAAAGTGGACTAAATTCTGCAGTTGTCTGGAGGCTTTTTGTTCAAGTCAGTGAAGTGGTTTAAAATGACTGTGAAAGTAAAAGGCAGGTGATTTATTCAAAATGCAGGTATGAAAACACCAGTGATTTCTCCTGTATAAAACACAAATAAATGTTGTGCACTAGGGGCTCTGCAGCCAGATCCATTCTGTTTTCTGGTTCCCCAACACTGAGAACACAGGAACAAACATAGATTTTGCTATATGAAAGTGTTTATTTTGTGCCTATTCATCATAGGCACTTTCAAATTGAAATAAATGGCATTAAACATAAGACAGTCTCTCAGTACAGCTCACAACTGTTCTTCTTCTGTCTTTTGTTCTTCATTTGTCTGTCCAGTCCTGAAAAACATTAGGCTATTCTTATATTTTTGAACTAATCAGTAGGATAACTCATAAAGTTCTCTATGTTTAAGAAAGAGAAAAACAGAGTTTGGACAGAGAAAATGAAGTTGCACTGTTATGGAGAGAATTTTCTTCTGCAGTTTGATTCCTCATAAGATAATGTGTTTGTAATTTCTTGAGACCTAGCAGGTATGTCCCTAAATACTTAAAAATCATTGAAATCAGATCAGGAATACAGTTAAGCAGCAACAACATCTTGAACATCCTGAGCAGTAGACTCATGCCAATCCCATACTGATTTCAAGCAAAAGCTGAAGGTATATTGTCTTCCTCCAGGCTATGCTTTTGCTTCTCCTGTGAACAAGCTTTGTAATGTACCAGGAGAGACAGCTATCTTGGAGGATAAATAAATAATCAATTATTTATATTTCTGAAAGCATTCAGCTGTGCTCTTACTGCTGTGTAACCATTTAAAAATATGTATTCAGCAGAGAAATTCCAGTCTGGGAATCCAGTGTGTGTGATTTAATCAGCACCCTCAAGATTCATGGGAAGATGAGTCTCCTCCTGGTCGTCAGCATCCAACAACAGGGCTCTCCCTGCAGTGCAGAGGCAGCTGTAAGGGAGGCAGGGGCTGGCTGACCACACAACTGCCAAAATTAATGTCTCTCAGTCAAGATGTATAAACTTTGATGAATCCCATTGTCGTTAGCAGGAACAAAGAAACAAACACTTCCTGAGAAGAGAAGCCAAGAGGGAGCTAAGAGCCTCACCAGTGTGTAGTGTATCTCATCTGACAGTGCAACTTTGGTAGCAGCCTTGGGACTCTGGCTAAAAATATAAATAGAGAAAACATGAAGTCATTTGCCTACACGATATAGGAGTGTTCCTTGTTACTGGAGTTTGAAATAGCATCACAGGCTCTTCTTGGAGCCTGCAGTGGGATGCTTATCAGGGTTCAAAATGGTATCACATTTTCCTGCTGAAGTCTGTAGTGGGTTTAACTATTTTCACTAAAGGCATATTCCAAAGGGTGTGCATGTAAAGACAACCTGGGAGGTGAGACACTGACCTGAGCATCAGCTTTTAGGCTTTAGGATTAAGCAACCCTTAATTTGCATTTCAAATTCCTCTTTATTTTTGCACCCTTCTAATATCACATCTCCAGGAGAGCTGAGGTCCTGTCTGTTGGCAAAATGTTGCCCTTCAAATCCTAAGGCTTCTTATTTGTGGCATTTACATGCTGAAGGTACATTGTATTAGAGTCACCATTCCCACAGCGATTACAGTTGCCTGAGAAATTTCTAAAAATGTATTTTTATTATCAGTGTACCTTCCCTGAGAACAGTGTTTATTCTAGGGGGAAAGGAGTGGGTGTACCCTGAGCTTCCTGTCTCATCACTTGTATCATCCCCACTTCTCTTAGCATGAGAGACACTCATTAGTAATAGAACAGAGGAGATGGCAATCACTCACTCACACAAAGCAGGTAAGGCCCTCTCTGGTTAGAATCTGGAGATGAAAAAAGCAAGGAAATGCTGGGGCAGTGATATTACTTCATTCTTAGATTGTATCGTTTATACTTAATGTGCTCCACTGTGCTGTGAGCATCACAGGACTCTGTTATCTAAGAAAGCATCAAAAAGTACTCTCCTGTCTACGTGCAGAATTTACCCCTGTGTAAGTCCTTCTGCCCTGAATCATCTGCACACACCAAGCCAGGACACACGCTCATGGCTTGGAATGCCCAAGAACCAGCTGGAAGGAAGCAGTTTCTTTTCTCCTGTTCCCAGGCCTGCTGCTCCTAAGACTTACCTTGTGGTTCCTCCTCTGGTCATCCCACTGGCCACTCCTGAGCAGGGCTGTCTGTAGAGAGGTCATGAGGAGTGTGCAATTCTTTGGCACCCAAAGAGGAGAAAGGCAAATTTTTGTCTTTCCGTGGATACTTTCATTTTCAGCTTGCTCTGCGAATTATCGCCGCCTTTTAGCAGCCACCTACTTTTATGTTACATAAAGAGCAGGGAGTGATGTGATCTGATGTTCCAGCACACCTGAAGTGACTGGGCACTCCTCAGAAGGTTAAGATGCTGTGGCTGAGGCTGTGCACAGTGGGCCAGAGCAGGAGGAAACCAGCAGTTCCCATCCGGACCCACTGCGCCTTTCCCATCCCTCAGTTCTGCAGGGAGCCGTTTGCATAAATTCCTTGCAGATCAGGGAGAAAATTGATCCCCTACTTTTCAGCTCCCTTCTTTTACTGGTTGTCACAACCTTAACAGTACTTGACATCAATGGGAGTTACATTGTGGACTGGGGGCAGTGTTTGGCCCTTAAGCGTAGTTTTTGCATGTTAATACATTAGCAACTGATGTCTTATTTGTTCAGTAACTGACAGAATAATGTACAGAGAGCACGTAAGTATGAAAAGGGGCTAGTTAGGTAATGTTGAGCAGAACATCTTCAAGACAACA
>VXAC01006013.1:472956-476424 GCA_013399225.1 Rhipidura dahli
AAAGAGAATGGGTAAAATATTCAGTGGATGGAAATAGGAGCAGCACAGTTGCAGCCATTGGACCAGCGTGGACTTACTGAGGGTTTGGTCTGAACTGTGCCAGGTTGTCCACAGAGTTTTCCAGAGATGGATTTTTTCTCCCTCGCTTCTTTCAAAGTACTAGTGACATTGTTCTTAAAACTGCACCTTAGTCTTTGAGCATCAAAGCAAAAAAAGCACTGGCTTGAAAAGAGAGGAGCAAAATAAAAGAGGCAGGAAGTGATTTTATCTTTACTCAACATTAGCATTTCAGATAATAGTCAGGGTTTTTTAATATTCATATATATATATATATAAATACACACCACCATTGCTAGAAGAGATACTGCTTTAAAAAAAGCAGCAATGTGTTAACCTGACTACAACAAAGCCCTTTTCTTTTCTTTCTTTTTTTTTTTTTTCCTTTTCTTGCAAAGCATAAGTTGGTGCTCTCACAGCTTCAGATGTTTTTTTGGTTAGGGCTGCTAGAATCCTTGCTATTCCATACATAAACATTTATTGCAATATCCATTAAGACTTAGGGTTTTAGATTTTCAACTATGAGGGAGAACTCAGCCAAAGATGCTTGAAAGATAAATACGTTTAATTAGGGGCAGAGGATGATCATTAAAGGAAGTCTGACTGCTGCAGAAGTCATTAACAATCTTAAATGAAATTTTTATTTTTATGATAGCCATTTACATGTATAATAAGAGCCAATGATTCTTGGGAGCAGTGTGACAGAAACAGAGTGTAGCGAGAACTCATGTAAGACATACTATTTAAATGAGCTGGTGTTAGCTATTCATATTTGTTAATGAACTAGATATGCAGGGCTATAAGAATGAATGTTCTGATGCTTTAAATTTTAATATCTAGAAATCAAGGGTAAGGACCAATTACTAGAATTTCCACCCTTAAAGGAATAATTAATAATGATATAACAAATGTACAAGCCCAAACTTCTGAAAAGTTTGCTTTTTAAAATTAGGATCAATAGCTAGAAATGATCAAAACTAGTGGAGTTTCAGGCTCCATGCTTTATGCCAACTGCAGGATTCTGCACAGAGGAAGGAACATAATTCTGCATGTTTTAAATATAACAATCTCCAAGAATGCTTTGCAGAGTCTTTTGATCACCTGTGGTTAATGAGGCCTGCAGCACAGATGAACAGGCTGTTTCTCTGCCCTTACCTTTATGGTAAATAAACCAGCGTCCTAGTCTTACAGTAATTAAATATAATGTAAATCCCTAATCCTATTTAGCCCTTCTAGTTAGACAGTCCAAGTTACTCTGCTATTACCTGTCTAGTTCTAATGATTGGTTATGATTTATTGTGTGTTTTTTTTTTTATTGTTCTAAAAGTGCTCTGATGTGGTGCCTTGATGTCTAATGAAAAGAGATTGGTCTTAAAAAGCTACTCATTGTTTATCCTGACTCTTAGATAACACATTTTTCTTCTGATAAAATATTTTTCTTATTTATTGTTCAAAACACACAATATAGACAATAATTCTAATTCGGGTGCTGTTTTATTCAGTGGTGTTTTATCCCTGGTGCCTGACTGTCTACCCCAGTACCTCAGCACATAGCTTTACTCTGAGATAAGCCCCCTCTCCTTTGCTCTTTCTCCCATGCTTTCTGTAGTTTGTCTGCAGGATGCAGGTTTTGAACTGAAGAGCGCAGTGGAGTTCTTACTGTGCCTTTCCGGTTCCAGCACAATCAAAGTTTTGTGTTTGGAATTGTCCTTGACATTCTTTCGTCCCACAATGGGGTGGACACAGTGTGCTGGAAACCATGACATCATTATCATTGACACAGACTTAAATAAATCACCTGCATCTTGGCCTCTTTCTGCTTATTCAAGGATTCTTCATCCGAAGGAAGAAAGTGCTCTTTATTTTTACAAACCCTTATCCCAAGGGTGGCTGGAAAATGCAAACTTTTACAAGTGTTTTCAAAATAAATACAGTATGTGGTTTTAGACAGACATATTACATTTGGTCAGATGGGCTCCAAATAGCGAGGTGCTCTCCAAAAAATAAACCAGCAAAGCCCCCACTTAGGATCCATTCAGATTAAATAAATGCTGAGCGCAGGCTTGTGGATCCTCTGCCGCATCTGTGCACGCAGGGCACTGTCCTGCTTTTATTCTGGCTGCCACATCCAGAGCTTTGCTCTGGATTTACAGCAGAAGCCCTGGATATTCAGAGTTTATATTTTACCAAATTAATGCTGAGAGGAAGAAAATGCTGTGAATTCGTGTTGGTTTTTTGCTTGGTTGTTTTTTTTGTTTTTTTTTTTAAATAAGAAAGACAGAAAGTGCAGGGTCACAGATTTTAGGAAGAGGGCAGGTTTAGGTAAAGAAAAGTCATGTTTGAGTGTCGCAATGCTAGAGGTTAAATTGTGCAAGCGTCAGCTAAATGAGAATTAAAATGTACATGAAAAATTGCAGCGTGTACCCCGGTGACCTGCACAAAGCGAGAAGCAGAGCAGAGCCTTCATGAGCCTTGAATAATTTTTGGGAAGCAACCAGACACTGTAACTTCTCTTTACCACAGAAGAAAATGGCAATGAGGAAGGAAGTGCAGCAAAAAATCTTGAACATCACCACTATTATGCAAAAAAAAAAAAAAAAAAAAAAGCTGTTAACTGTTTTCCCCTTGCTGACTGGGTAGACGTGCCCTCAGATGGAAAACTTCTGATACTTGTGACTCCTTACTACCAGAAATCACATGAGATGATCAAGGAAGAAAATCACAATGGCTATATTTATATCGAAGGCTGAACTTCTCAGAAACACTGTACCTTGATTAAAATTTCTGGGAGGCTGCAATAAAAATATCAGATGTGAGACTGGCCCAGCAGATCAATTATCATAATTGACAACATTTTATTAATACATATTGAACTCCTAAATGTTTTGGACACAAGATAACCCCGTGAAAATGATCCTTAGAGAGGCAGAATGCCAGATCTGGGAAAAGAATCAAGGCTGGCTTGCCTGCTGTACAGTTTAAACAAATATTTTTCATCTGGTCTGCATATTCTATGCTTTTGTACAAATTTAGCATCTGTTTGTACCTGCATATTTTAACTTAAGAGCTTTCATTAATTTTTTTTCTCTTTTTTTAAGCTTCAAAGCCATAAACATGTATATTTATACCACAGTATTGTACGCTGGTTGTGAAGCTCTGAATTAAGTCATTCTGTGCTTTAGTTTTGATTAGAATGATACAATTAGAACCTGTTATTCTACCAACTAATTACTTGTAGAATGTGACATCTGAAGAATACTACAAGATTACAAATTTAGGAATGAACCGAGAATGTGCTCTGTTTATATTATTCCCCTATCTTCAGTGAAATCATTGTCATGGAAATGGATTAATACTGGGCCCGTCTCTGTCCTCATCAGAATCTTTCTCACAAAAAAAAAAAAAAAAAAA
>VXAC01006013.1:476457-501457 GCA_013399225.1 Rhipidura dahli
AAAAAAAAAAAGTAATAAGAATTTTAATGCTTCGTGTATCAATAAGATTTTAATAGCTTGCTTTGATCGTCTTGGCAGTCTATCACTTGATTGGCCGAGCAGCATCCATCTTCCTGAATCATCATCGACTGGTGTTTGTTTCTGGGAAACTCTCTCCTTTTTTTTTTAAATTTATTTGGTCATTGTTGAACCACTTCTGGGTGCCTTGTGCCATTTTATTTCTTGCAAGTGCATCTCAGTGGATGATTAAAGCAGATTTTTTCCACTGAAATATCAAATACTAAATTCTCTCACTTAAAAAAAAAAAGGAAAGGGAGAGGTTGTGTGTTTGTGCATGTCTTCAGATAGAGAAAGGCTGGTATTTAGAAGTTGAAAAGGCGAGAAAGAAACGCTCTGTATATTTTATTTTTTTGGCTGTGAAAACCCTTTGGAGGGTTAAATCTTATCCAGGCTGCATGTGTGAATACCTGTTGCACATGAACTAACAAATTAGCAGCAAGAAACCAAGTTTGACAGGCACTGCCAGGCAGGCTGAAACATCCAGGAAAATAAGCATTCTTGCCAGTGATGGAGCCTCTTCTAAAAGCTATTTTTACTCACTCTGAACCCCCAGGTTCATGGAAAGTAAACTGATCCATAAAGAAACATAGTAAATAATTTTACACGTATTGCACTCATTTGCACGTGAATTAACCCACTTTATGGCCATAAAGACAGACTTTGTCAGTGCACACAAGATGCAAACAAGTAGTAGGGGCAGAGGAGAACTGCCCACGGTTGAAGTTCTGTCACATTTCTGCAGCACTCAATATTAATTCTTGCTGTGCCTCAGACGAGGTTAAAATGACGGTGACAGCTCAGATCTGTGTGGTGATAGATAGATAGAGAGGGAGATACTAGATGTTCTTACATTTTCCTTCTGCATTTGCATTTTCTTCCAGGTAGAGATCTCACAGTGTTTGTTAACTGATTATTTCTTTTAAATAAGTAAGAAAAAGAAGAACAACAAAAAACAAACAAACAAAAAAAAAAATCCCTTTTTCTTACCCGACTGCATATTAGATTTGATATTGGGAAAAGCCCTTCGTTCGCTCTGAAGAAAACAGTTGTTTTCCACCACTCACTGTCATGTTTAAAGTAAATAAGTTCTCGTCCCTCTGGCACTGCTGAACTCATTCACTTCCCAGAACAAAGCCATTGTGTGGAGGTCCACAACAGCCCTTTTCTCTCCTTCCCCGAGCGGGATCTCCCCCGGCACCGCAGCGTGCCCCCCAGCTTTGTGAGCCGCTCACCACCGTGCCAGTGCTAAAAGTGTGCCTGCTTTATTTCACAGAAGAAATGAAGGAAGATTATGACACTATGGGGCCTGAAGCCACAATTCAGACCACCGGAAACAATGGTACAGGTAAGACCTTGCATGGTGTGAGCACCACTTTCCTTTGGGATCACGTAGAACTAGCTGTGCATGAGGAGTGAGAGTGACAAAACAATGGGTTTCTCCTTTTCTGTTAAAAATTTAGGAAATATCATATGTGACATTACGACATAATTCTCCCGGTTTTTAATTCCCCCTCCCCCTCCAACTTGATCACGAGAGTGCAGTGACCAATTCATGCAGTGGAAAGTCCTTGCTACCCCTCCCATGTCCCACAACATTTTAGCCTTTAGTTCCTCCTTGTAGCTGCATCCTTGAGAGATAATAGCTCTCAGCAGAGTGAGGAGATGTTCTCCCAGCCAGGGTGAACCTTGGATAAAGTAGCTGGGCTGAGATACAGTAGCCTTTTAATGGGAGAAACTGTAGGAAGAGCTTGAAAATGAGGATGGGGTGCATCCTCCTCGGCAGCCCCAGATTCGGGTGGTGCACAGAGTGAGCTACTGAACTGAAAAGAGAGACTGAAAACATCTTTTCAGCAAGACACACATAAACCCCTTACATAGATACACAGACACACACACTTTAAATGCATATTTATGAGATTATAATGTTTCTGGATAATCTTTTTTCCCCTCCACTTTTCGCATCTCTTTCTTTCCCCTCTTCTTAAAAATCAATACATTTGGTGGCACAAGAAGTGTGACAGAGATATTTAGTTGCATCATCTCTGAGCCATCTCTCTTTTTCTGTAGCAGAGCAAACCAGCAAAAGGTTTCTGTTGCTATTTTCTAATCCAAATGAATTCAGGGGTTTACCATGTTCTTTCCAAAGGCCCCACTCCATCCTCAGCACAGCTGAATTCCATACATCACCCGATGTTTCTTCTGCATTTTGTCACAATTTAAGATGTTGCAGACAGATTTACACAGCTAAATGGAAGAGTTTTCTAGTATGAGTACATTTCTATGCATTCCATTATGAAATTTAGTTCATAGATAATACTCTCCACAAATATTACTGTAAAAGGTGGTACCAAAGTCTCGCAGGGATTTTATTACTCACACTTTCCTAATGTTGGTAACACCCACATAAAACCCCAGTGCTCTTATTAAACAACACAAGAAATTTACTTTATCATTCTTGAGGGGGAAAATAATAGGAAAATAAAACCGTGTCACTGCTTTCTTCATCCATTAGATTTATTATGCATGAAAGGAGGGTGGCACCGAGGCACATTACATATGTACTTAATGATGTTGCTGTGCAGAACTGGCTACATATGTACCTCAAAAGCTGATTTTATTTCCAAGAGACGGCAATGAAGTGACAAATTGTGCTTAGCACTTGGAGAAACAGGACTTTGAAAGACATCTGATTCAGAAATAAGACTTGATGGTTATCTGAATTACCATTACCAGAGGCTTTGAGGTCCCCTATCAGTCCGTGTGACTTCCTTTGCACATATTTTCCTTACCATAACAGGCCTTGACTCTTTCATGCTTACAATGTGGTCTGCCTGAAGGGGAAGACTTCATGTCTTCTTAGTCCCTTCCCTTCCAGTACCTCATGGCCTTGCCTTCCAGCTCATCATCAACCTCATGAAATCTCTCTGGGGGCCAGGTGCCAAGGAGCCCCTCTGCTAACCCTGAGTGGGGTCCATGGGGTGTCCTGCCTCTATTGGGAAAAATAAGGGTTACCCCTATGCAGCTTGATGCACTGCAAACTCCTGGCTCAAGGAGTGCTTTGCATTTAGGTGATCTGCATTTAAAATGAGATAGCTTCTCTGGGTGTTGCTTCCCCAAATGTCCTGGGCAAGTCCCAGGCTCCTCTTCACTCCAACTACGATGGGATGCTTGCTCAAATAACCATTGCAAGTTGCCCAGTGCTCTGATAGTATTTAATTCACAGCTTTGTCACTGAGGTGTTCAGAGCCTCTTTCAGTGGAGGTTGGTGCCTTGGCAGGTTGCGTAGAACATGTTTCTTTAATTGCTGCAGTCTCCATAAGAGCAGTGTCATATTGGTTAAGCATAATAAATACTCTGATAAATTAAATGCTTATGACAAAATTTTTACCTTGAGTGGAAGATGCCAGGTGACCATGAGGACCTGTAGAGCCCTTTATGCAGAGTAAAAGCTCCCCTTTGTGCCCAATGAGGTGCCTCAACAGGGCAAGGGAAAGGGAAGAAATCAGTCCCTGAGCCATTGGAAATCCTTCCTGGATAGTCTGGGACATGTTCGAAGTTTTCTTTTTCAGCCTCATTATAGGCTTTGGGCCTGTCCTGAGTGCTTGGCTTCAATTTTTCCCTGCAGGTTATAGGGGGATTTAATACTGATGTTCAATAAAGTAGCTGAGGTGAGGCTGAGGCTTGACCCAATGAAAAAACTTGTATCAGTGACTCCCTCTTCAGCAAAACCCATTCAACAGTGACCTTCTGCTCTCCTTTAAGCCATTTATGGCATCCTGCAGATTGATATGGGCTCTTCCAGATGGGCCAGGGAGGTCTCTCTCATTTAATACCAGGTGTCTCCCCCTCTTGACACCAGATCTTGAAGTGCTCTGTGACCTGGGCTGAGCACAGAGGCAGGAGATACATTTTCAGACTCACTCACATGCATCTAACTGCCAAGTTCCTGTAGGTGCATGCCATAACTCTGGTGCATTTTTAGCATCAAATTCTCTGCAGAATGCCATTAGTAGAGAGAAAGAAAACTAAAAGAAAAGGTCTCCGTTATTAAATTATTCTGCTATTGTCGAAGTGGCCACTTCCTAGTGGTACTTAAAGAGAAATCTTGTTATCCATACAATGATCAGCTGCATTTTTATAATGAGCCATGGAGGCTTCAGAGTGAAAAGGCGAAAGTGACCATTAGGGTGAAAATCTAAGATTTTGGTCCTGCTAAATGAATTTGTAAGTATTTCTGAGGATTTCTGTAGTGGGGATTTGAAAAAGTGATGTTTAGCAGAAGAGGTTTTTAAAATGTGAATGAAGAAATTCTTATGGTTTATTTTATTCTACCTTTTATGGTTATTGCAACTGGGATGCTTGCAGAGAATAGATTAACAAAATCCCTGTAAACAAACAGAAAAATTTTCATGGTTTCAATTACTAACATCTGACAAAATTCGAGTAAAGATCTCTTAACATAATTTAAAGAAGGGAAAGAAAAACTTTCAGGGGGAGGAAAACAGAAGTAAAACTTGGCAGGTTGGAGGACAGGCCGTTTTCAGGCTGTAATCTGTGTGTACCAATGGGGGCCTCTCACTTCCTGGCTAATGAAGGCTGTGGTTTTATTAGCTTTGTTTGCGATTAAGGGCAGCTATCACCATCTCGCAGGACGAGTTCCCACACAAAATAACTGGTATCCCAAGCTCCTTGGACCTCTCTCCCACTTTATCTTGAAAGGTCCTAAATGCCTCCAAAGATAGCTTTCCTTAATGTGTTTTATTTTTATGTGACACAGCCACATCAGCTTTTGGAGCTGGAAATATTTCTGCTCTCCAGGCTCCAATAATTAATTAAAAAAAGACTTATTTGGCGAGGTCACCACCATAGATCTCACAGAAATTCTTGCCTCGAAGGAGGGGATGTGCAGTGTGTGTGCAGTGTCAGCCCACAAGGAGTCTGGGAACATGGCTTTGTGCACTGATAATAAATTAGGGCATGGAGGGGGGAAGCAGGTCTTCTACCCAGAAACTGGGAGAGAAACCTAATGGTTGTCAGATGACTCTTTTTAGTACCACTGGGTGAGCTTCCAGCCAGGTCTGAATTGTCAGTAATGTCACTGGTGAGAAACCAGACCCACATGGTCATTCTTCACTGTTTGTGTTAATCTGCAACATTGCAGCACTGGTTGTATTGTTTCAGTGAAGGATCTACCAGCTTTTCCACTAAATCCCCTTGTTTTTAGGGGTTTATAACGTAGACATAAACATTTGCTTTAGCTCCTGGATTGCATGCACAAACATAGAAGCTAAATAATCCCGAGAATTAGGAAGCCGAGGCCGGCAATATCGCAGCAGTCCTCCGTGGCCTGTTGGATCAGCCTCCAGACAGATTTGGGGGCAGGAAGGAAGAACCCCATTTAGGTTCAAGTTTGGGATGGAAGCCCTTAATTCAGGCCTTGCTTGGTGGCTGGAATCCTAATCCTATAAATGCAATTACAAAATCCAAGTGCCCCTAGTTTACCTGGAGGAGAAAACAGACTTGTGGAACCATCCCATGGAGCCGTCCCATTTCTTCTCTCTGGATGAAAACTCCCCCTTCCTTGCTTTACAGGTAGCACTTATTGGCTCATGGCCTAAATTTGGCAAAAATAAACTTGTTTTCCTTGGATCTATTGCTGAGACAAGAGAAGGAGTGGAGCTTGGGTAGTGTTAAGCCTTAGGTAAGGTGGATGACCTTGTAACACTTGGAAGATCTAGGCATAACAGGGGAATGAAAAGTTAGATTTACAGCATGAAAAGTAAAGCCTCAGGTTTTTTTCTGGTAAAAAGTCCTACACCTACCCTGATGCTCTCGTGTGTAAGGTGTACTCAGTAACCACCATTTTGTTATATTTCTCTCCCAGAACAAAATGGAGGCAGAGTACTCTGTCTTCTTCTCCACACTCACACTCCCCTTCTCTAGTTGCTGCTTTATTTTGGGGTTGAAAGAGGAGAATTGTTTCTCATGCTAATAACAAATGGTAACAGGAGCTGCAGAAGGACCAAGAGGAACTCTGTGGTGCTGTAGCCATTCCCTACAAAACCACTGTGATAGGAACAGAAGTTTCCTTCCAAAACCAGGGTCCCGTGCCCTGTGCCATTTGGTCACTGTCACTAAAATGCTGCAGAACGGTTGAGAAGCTGCTCAGCTCATATGAAAAATAGGGCATATTTGTCTCAGCCAGAGGATTTGATTTTATCGGCTAAAGGGATGAGGTTTACAGAGACGGATATCTACTTTTATCGATGACGCCGAGATCAGCGCTTCAAATCAGGCACTGCAGGCTCCCAGTTGTGCCCCAGTCAGAGGTCACATCTTGTTTTTACTGCCAGCATCACTGCCTCACATTTTTGTAGGAAGCTGAGGCAAAGCATTTACCCCTTTCTAAACACCAAGGAGCTTGTTAGTCCCTCATTTCCAGTGGTTACAAACCATAACCCCCTTGACTTCCATGTGTTTACTCCACGTTGCTCCCTGACATCACTGAGAGCAGAATTGTGCCATTTAATGTTTTACTTTTACATGAACTCCAGAACAGTTTGTGGCATTTCCTCATTTTCTTATTCCACCTAAGCAAAAATGCATTAAAATTTTAATCAATCATAAGTTGTTATTTTCATTTATAGTCAGTTAAAAAGAAGTATCTTTAGTTCCTTGCCACCAACTGTGTCTTCCAAGACTTGTTAATAAACAAAGAAAAACAATTTAGAGGAAAAAAAATCATAAACTCCTTTTTTAAAATTTTCTAGTAAAATTATATTATTATTTGTCTATAACACCCCAGAGTTTTAAGGTCTTTCCTGTTAGCAGTGTTGATACATGGAGGAGAAAAGCACATTTCTGGTAACAGGATGCTTTGTGGCTGAGCATATATTATATTTTATGGACTTTGCATGGATAACAAAAAACTGAGGTTCCATTTAAAGAAAAGAAGGAAAACTCTTGTACAGGCTGTCAGAGGGGTTTTGGGCTTGATGACCCTTTTATGGTCTAAACCATGTGGTTCTATTGCAGAAATCATGAAGCAATAAGTTTTTAAGACTACCTATTCTCCCATTACAAGTTAATTTTTCAGGGAGGAAAGAAAAAAGGGGAAGATGTGAGCACTTTTCTTCTTGTGCCTAACAAACAGCAGCCTGAGGCAGGACCTGTCTCAGAAAAGTTTGGTCTTTTAGTACCTGCAACTACCATCTCCCACATGAGAACTGTCTTGGGGTCTGCATGATCCAGGGACAGCTGAGCTCAGTCCTGTAGGTTGAGCTGGGCTCATGCCAAAAGCTGTGGGACCCCCAGGAGCCCCGTGAAGATTGTTCAGGTTCCAGCAGTGAAAGATTACCTGCATTACCCAAGCCTCGTAAACTTCTCCTGCTGCCCTGTCGAGCCCCTGTTCTTGTTAATTTAACTGCCCGCTCTTACTTCCATCCACGCTGGTGGAAAGCCCACATTAATTTTATTGGGAGCTGGAGCAAGGCTGATGAGAGCAAGGATCCAGCTGCAGCCCCAGCCTTGTAGCTCCAGTACATCTGCTCAACCTGTAACGTTGCTGACCGGCCCAAGCTCTCTGGGACGATGCACTCAACCACCCTTTCTTTTCTCCTTCTCTCCTTTTAGTGAAGAATGCAAATTGCACGTCGGACTTTGAGGAATATTTTGCCAAAAGGAAACTGGAGGAAGGAGATGGGCATGCAGTCAGCATAGCAGAGTACCTGCAGCGCAGCGACACAGCCATTATTTACCCTGAAGCCCCCGAGGAACTGTCTCGCCTTGGCACTCCAGAGGCCAATGGGCAAGAAGAAAATGGTGAGGCTGTAATTCATTTTTAGCCAGTATCCTGACCTCGTGCAGCTGTTGCAATTATAAATGCACTACATGCCTGGGTGTTTACCTTAAAAATTGAAGAACAGCTGCAGCGGCATGGAATTTCATGAGCAAAGATTGGGGCTGTAATTTCAGTGTATTGTGATTTTTTAGTCAGCACATTTGTATTATTTGGTGGGTGAACCATAGAGCTGAATTTAAACAGGAGAAAGGCTGCTGCTCTACTTGGGAGTTTGGGAAGTTTTAATAGAGTTTAAATGCAACAAAAGACAGAGTAGCGAGCCTATTGCTCTCCAATGCCTTGATAAATAATTGGAGAAGAGTCAGTAGGAAGGATTCGGTCAATGGCATAAGTAACGTAATGAGCTGGGGCTGGAATGCAAATTGCCAATTGATCAGGAAAAGTATTTCTTAGTTTTCCAGCCAGCCAGGTCTGCGGGAGGAGTGATGACCATAATTCATTTCCCGGCGGGGTCCAGAGCGGGCCCTGCGAGTCTGCCGTGGGCGTGCGCGGGTGCCGCTGCCTCCCGCTGCCCGTTGGAAGCGCCGTCCCTCCCTCCCGGGCAGCAGATTGCGGCGATTCCTCTCATACCATCCCGGGCAATCAGCCCATGAGCTGCCATTGATTTGCTGACCTTTTGGCCTGCCTCTCTTTCCCCCCCCATCCCGGGGCGCAGACCTGCCACCTGGAACTCCAGATGCCTTCGCCCAACTGCTGACCTGCCCCTACTGCGACCGGGGCTACAAGCGCCTGACGTCCCTCAAGGAGCACATCAAGTACCGCCACGAGAAGAACGAGGAGAACTTCTCGTGCCCTCTCTGTAACTACACGTTTGCCTACCGCACCCAGCTCGAGCGGCATATGGTGACACACAAGCCAGGGACAGATCAGGTGGGGGGCTGGTTTTAAGTGATTTCTTTCTGTAATAACCCCTTAGAGAAACGATATTGCTTTGATTGGCAATCATTATTAATTTTTCATGGCATTTTGAAGATGCAGATCTTTTAATGGTAATAGCTTTAATTGAGGTCTAAATGATTTTTTGATGGTCTCTTCTAATATGATTTAATAGTCTTATGTTCACGATCGAATGAGTGTGTTAATTTCTAATTTAGAAATTTTATTTGCACTTTAACTTGACTTTAGTTTCGTTTTTATGTTCCTCAAAAAGTGAATGAAACTGGAGCATTTTAATTATACATTATTAAACATCTCAGCAATTTTAATTCCATTTTTCACCTAGTTTTACTTTGCAGTGTTGCAAATAGGAGCTCCAAGACATACTGAAAGATCCACTAATATTTTTTCATTACTTTTTGAGTAACCTTTTCAATCACATGAAATTATGCATATTTTGTATAATCGTTTGTTAGATGTAATTACACATTTTCAGAAGAACTCTTCCGACAGTACATATAGGCTATCATTTGTGATTGTGCCACTAGAATTGGGCATTGCTCTCATTTGTATAGCCCGGCAGCGTATCTGCAATAAATCAAAGCCGTTTTTTCCTCAATGGGGTACATGTAATATTATATCAGTGCCACATTTAAGGAAATGCTGTGTGTCTCAAACAGGTGACTGAGCTTCCCTAGTGCTCCTAGATGGGCTGACGATAGACCTGCACCACAAAATTCTTTACACACCAGCAGAAACACTGCTCCTCACTGGAGGATTACTTCTGAAAACCCATCTTAAGGAGGGCTGTAATGGAAACTCAAATGGCGTGGTTAAAAGTTGAATAAATAGATGTGTGCATTGTGTTAAATTATAAAGGCTTTATGCCATATTTATTTTTCTTAAAAACCTGAAAATCATAATCAGCTGGATTTCTCTTGGTAGGTTTTTCTCAGCATAAGGTAAATTCAGTTAGGCAAACACACATCCTCCTAATCACACAATTTTTGCAATTAGCATTTTTGAGAGAACCGTATCTTTTGCTTGATCTTAAATCAATATAAATGGCTCCAGAGTGCTTTCTCCTATTCTTTCCCTCCCATGGCTTTTCCAGGAGACAAACACATTTTCCCATATATATTTTTCCTAACCTGATCCACCGCAAGGTTCTTCCTTTTGCCTCGTGTCATTAAAAACACCAGGGGAGGGAACAAAACCCGCCTGGATATTTATCCAATGTAACCGCCTGAAATTTCACATGCAAGAGCGCGCTGGTACTGGCGCATTATGAATGGTAGCTTTGGTGTTGAAAAGTCCCCTCATTTGCTCATGGCATTTACAATTAGTAAATTAAAATGATTGTATCATATTAACAGTGGCACAACTAAAGTTTATAGTAGTCCTCGGAGGGCGATGGGGGGAGACAAAACAGCTGTTGCTGTTTGTTTATGCAACTCAGCAACATATGAGCGCGGGTCCCTCAATGGCGCGCGGCGGGCTGGGCTCTGCTTGATCTTTGAAGGTTGCTGCTGTTTGAACAAACCTCCCTGTGTCCCATGTAACACCATCTGTCTCGCCAGGAATGTGGGAAGAGGCAGCACACCCTCGCAGTTGTCATACCGTTTCGGCGCTGCCTTTTTTTTTTTTTCCTCTTCTTTTTTTCCCCCCCCGCCTCTTTTTTCCCCCCCTTCCCTGCTCCTGCAAAAGGGTTTTGTGTTGTGGTTGCCTGCAAAAGGCTGACCTCCTACCTTGAGCATCCAGAGTGGTTGGCTACATGATTATCAAGATAATGATTATTTTTTAATTAATTATTTTTTTTCTCTCCAAATTCAAAGTCATGGGGCTTTCCTTGCTTGTTGCAAAAAGGTCAGCTGCCTTTGATTATATCTGTACACCACTTTCAACTTTCCCTCGCCCCTCAGAAGAGCACTAGGGGAAAACACGGCAAGAAAGGTAGCTCAAGTCTTTCCTGCTGCTCTGTGATTTTAAAAACATTTCCAGCAGCAGCTTATGTCAAAGATGCAGTCTCTCCTGCTTGATAATGAATTAAATCTTACACAAAATGCCACTAACGACAGTGTTTCTCTCTTTACTCCACATGCAGTAAACAGAATTTTTAAACAAGCCGAATCCCACATGTTCAGAATCTGCTAGGAATATTAAGAGTCACAAATCTACTTATAAAACTGTTTCTCTCATCGTAAGATACCTTAAAGCAACACATTTCTGATGAGAGACTTAGGAAATAATTCTAAAGCAAATATCGAATGCTCCTGTGAAAGTACTTTCTCATTTGTTTCGGTTTACTGCCAACATTTTGATTTTTATTGCAACACTGATGAGACAAATAAATGTACATGCAGACCTTTTGGTCCGCTTGACGAATTCAGAGCCACATTAATTTAATTTTTGTTTTTTAAGCTTGAAATTCATGGTTTCTCTTGCATAAAATTCATGTTGGTATCTCTTTTTTTTTTCTTCTTTTCCTCCCAGCACCAAATGCTGACCCAAGGAGCAGGCAATCGCAAGTTCAAATGCACTGAGTGTGGCAAGGCCTTCAAATATAAACACCATCTGAAGGAACACCTGCGAATTCACAGTGGTGAGTAGCGGAGGTGCTGGTGTGCTCATTTGCATTTTGTTTAATTAGCTGAGTTTTAAAGACTGCTTAAAATTTACACAGTTCTGCTTCTGGCTTCTTGGAGCTACTAAGGTATTTCATAAGTGATATCTGAGTCATCCTCATTTATCATGCTGTTAATACCACAGTCTCGCTGAAAGATTTGGAAATACTAAAGCTTCCTGCAAATAATATAGATTGTTTGGCAGTTTGAGCTCAGAAGCGTTCATTCATCGCCGTGCAGCAGGAACCTGAAGAATCCATTATATTTTCCAAAATAAAAAGTCCCCCTGAGTGAAACACAACTCATATTCTCAGATAACAAGTAACTGCCAAGCATCTCAGATTGAATGACTTGGGCATTTTGGCTCTCCTACTTGATGCAGAATTCAGCTCACAAAATGTCACCAGGCTCTGCCCAGGCACAAACTGAAGTGGATGCTCTAACATCAGGACTTAGTTTCTCATATTCAGTGAAAATTCCATTTCTGGGGAAAAAAAAAAAAAAAAAAAAAACCAATAAAATTTGAACAGTCTTGATTTGATTTGATTTGATTGCCTTCCCCACAGAGTTCTTACCTGTGACTTGCCATAGTCAGTCTGGATCCCATCTCCCACCTTGATGGCTGTTGCCACCTGGAGATCACAGGTCCAAACTGACCTCAAAACCTGTAGAAAGAGGAGGATAAAGCAGTGGTGGTGTGTGTCCATATTCATAGAATTAATATTTCCTTCACTATTAATCACTGTATACACAGGTGATCACTTAGACATTGAATGCAATCTCTTGCAATTATAGCAGCAAGAATGATAACTAACATTTGGTTTTAATTATCATTTTAGGTGAAAAACCGTATGAGTGTCCAAACTGCAAGAAACGTTTCTCCCATTCTGGCTCCTACAGTTCGCACATCAGCAGCAAGAAGTGTATTGGTTTAATATCTGTAAATGGCAGAATGAGAAACAACATCAAGACGGGTTCTTCTCCTAATTCTGTATCTTCCTCTCCTACTAATTCAGCCATCACACAGCTGAGAAACAAGCTGGAGAATGGCAAACCACTTAGTATGTCTGAGCAAACAGGCCTACTGAAAATTAAAACAGAACCACTAGATTTCAATGAGTACAAGGTTCTTATGGCCTCACATGGGTTTAGTGCAACTAGTCCTTTTATGAATGGTGGACTTGGAGCAACCAGCCCCTTAGGAGTTCATGCGTCTGCTCAAAGTCCAATGCAGCACTTAGGTGTAGGGATGGAGGCACCGTTGCTCGGGTTTCCTGCCGTAGGCAGCAATTTAAGCGAGGTGCAGAAGGTCCTACAGATTGTGGACAACACGGTTTCCAGGCAGAAAATGGACTGCAAGGCTGAAGAGATCTCCAAATTGAAGGTTTACCATATGAAGGATTCATGCTCTCAAGCTGAGGAACAAGGAGTTACCTCCCCCAATATTCCCCCCGTGGGTCTTCCAGTAGTAAGTCATAATGGTGCCACTAAAAGTATTATTGACTATACATTAGAGAAAGTCAATGAAGCCAAAGCTTGCCTCCAGAGCTTGACCACAGACTCGAGGAGGCAGCTCAATAACATTAAAAAAGAGAAGCTGCGAACCCTAATAGACCTGGTAACTGAAGACAAGATGATAGAGAACCACAACGTATCCACTCCATTTTCATGCCAGTTCTGTAAAGAAAGCTTTCCTGGTCCCATTCCGTTGCATCAGCATGAGCGTTACCTGTGTAAAATGAATGAAGAAATCAAGGCAGTCCTTCAGCCTCACGAGAACATGGTTCCCAACAAACCTGGAGTGTTTGATAAGCAAACCCTCTTGCTGTCATCAGTACTTTCTGAGAAAGGAATGACTAGCCCCATCAACCCATACAAGGACCACATGTCTGTACTTAAAGCATATTATGCTATGAATATGGAACCCAACTCTGATGAACTACTGAAAATTTCCATTGCTGTTGGCCTTCCTCAGGAATTTGTGAAGGAATGGTTTGAACAAAGAAAAGTCTACCAGTATTCAAGTTCCAGGTCACCATCACTGGAAAGGGCCAGTGCCAAGGTGGCGCTGGCTGCCACCAACAACACTCCCACTAAAGACTCTTTGTCAGCCAGATCTCCAATAAAGCCTGTGGACTCTATAACTTCACCATCTATAGCTGAACTCCATAACAGTGTTACTAATTGTGATACTCCTCTCAGGCTAACAAAACCTCCTCATTTTACCAATATTAAGCCAGTTGATAAATTGGACCACTCTAGGAGCAATACTCCTTCTCCTTTAAATCTTTCTTCCACATCTTCTAAAAACTCCCACAGTAGTTCTTACACTCCAAACAGTTTCTCTTCTGAGGAGCTTCAGGCTGAGCCATTGGACTTGTCTTTACCAAAACAAATGAAGGAACCCAAAAGTATTATAGCCACAAAGAACAAAACAAAATCTAATAGTGTAAATTTAGAACACAATAGTGTTTCTTCATCATCTGAAAACTCAGATGAGCCGCTGAACTTGACATTCATCAAGAAGGAGTTTTCTAATTCAAATAATCTGGATAAAAGCACTAACCCAGTATTTGGTATGAACCCATTTAGTGCCAAACCTTTATACACAACACTTCCACCACAGAGCGCATTTCCCCCAGCCACTTTTATGCCGCCAGTCCAGACCAGTATTCCTGGGCTGCGACCATACCCAGGACTAGATCAGATGAGCTTCCTACCACATATGGCCTATACCTACCCAACTGGAGCAGCTACTTTTGCCGATATGCAGCAAAGGAGAAAGTACCAGCGGAAACAAGGATTTCAGGTAAAATGTTTCAACAGTTTTTTTCCTTTGAAAGGCTAGAATTTAGTATTTTGTGATATGTCCTCTTACAGAAGAAAAAGCCCAGAGCTATAATCAACACTTCCATCAAAATTAGCAGAGTTTATTTAAGTCTGAACTTGGAAAGATGTGGTGGAGTAGGAAAATAATCTGCAGTTAAATTAAGAGTGCCTCTACTTGGATTCAGAAGCAGTACCAATTACTTTGAACAGGCGTAATGACCTTTATTCTGTTAAGACTTTAGCCGTTTCTCATTAGATTTGTATAGTAATATAGTAATAATAGTAATAATATCCATGAAAAATCATATCCTAGAGAAAAAAAAAAAAAAAAGGAAACTTTGTAGGGAAATTTATCTCTTCAGGGCATAACTACATTTCACCAAAAGGAGCAGCGGAAGACCCCTTGGGAGTCATCCACCACACTTGGATACAAAGTCGTATCCCTCTAAGCATATGTCCATACAGCCTCATAGACACTGTAATCCATTGAAAGCCTTCTGAGCTTCCTTCTCCATATTTTTGGGGGATTGTTCACCCACCATTCATGGGGAAGTTGCCCTCTCTTCTCACAAATGTCTGGGGGATGAGAAACCTTGACCCATAGCCCCTTCCTTTGAGCCACCTACTGCTCTTCCCAGACTCCTAGTCCTCTAATCCTGCCAGTCATCTGGAACAGCTTTGAAAAAAACCCCAGAGATTAAATGAAATTATTTGGAGAGGTAGCAGCCAGGGCCCTTAATCGCAGGCAAAGTCTTTCCCTGGACACGTAATCTGGGTCAGCACTTCTTTGTGCCTGGGTACAACCCTTAGTCCTTCCCTCAGGTTGTTCCTCAGCCAACACAGGTGTAGCAAAGGATTTTGTCCCTTGCATGCCTGCAAAGAAGAGAAGCTCCACAGAAGTCTTGTACATTTATAGCCTTTTGCTGGGTGTATTCAGATAAAATGTAGAGAGTTTAGTTAAATGAGATTAACTGATTATAGATTAATAATTTTTTCTTACGTTTGCGCCTGTTCCCCTATGTCCTATTACCGTCTATTAGTAATTTTACTGACTAGTAAATGTTTTATAGTTTCAAATGTGAAAATCAGGTATGGTTTTACATTACAGACTGTAATCCCTCTTTGCACAATAGGAGCATAAATAGCACTGCACCTCCATAACAGCTGTTCCACTATTCCAATTTACAGTACATCTGCCCTCTTTGTAAATGTATTTAAGCCTATTTAATCTTCTCTAATATTAATTAGTGCAAACCTAGTCTAAGAAAACTGAACTGTGTGATAGCAAATGGAAATGTATGTTATCATGCAAGTTTGCACTCTCTTTGGATCAAGACAAAATAAATATCAAGAAATTTAATAATTTACTGATCCACATTCATTATTGCTTAATGCTGAAGGCTGTTTTAACATAGATAGAACATTGATAAAAAGTGTTATTAATATTCCCTATTTCAAATTACAAAATTAAATATAAAAATATAGCTTGAGGCCTTTAGTCGGGAGACATACATTTAAATGGATTGCATAATAATAACATTTGTACCTAAATATAAAATTCAATTAAAACCTTTCTACAGACACAGAACGTATCCAAGTTTTGGAGTTTTGAAAGGAATGATCCCTTAGCTGTTGCTTACATTTACCTCTGTAAAATATTACAATACCTTTTGCTGGCCATGAGGAGCCTCCCCTTCACACTGTCTTGGAAATATTGAATGCTGATATGGTACATGCTGTTGGTTTGTGCAAACCATATCACTGCAGAGTGCTCCAAGACAGAAAGTTGGTTTGAGGCATAGAAGTAGAAGGCTCCTCATTATTTCCATACTTTCCATCAGCTGTAGTTTCGTTATTCCTAAGCTGAGAGGCACTGAGGAGTGATTTTAACTTCCCTGGGATGGTTGGTGGGCAGGATTGGTGGTGAAAGCGGCTGTCGCTGATGAGTGGTTCCCTCACAGGGAGAATTGCTTGATGGAACCCCAGACTACATGTCCGGCCTAGACGACATGACGGACTCCGACTCCTGTCTGTCCCGAAAGAAGATCAAGAAGACAGAAAGTGGCATGTACGCGTGTGACTTATGTGACAAGACATTCCAGAAGAGCAGTTCCCTGCTGCGACACAAATACGAGCACACAGGTAGGGCAGCCGCGCACGCTGAGGGCGGGATTGAGGGTCACGCTGTGCTCTTCACAGTCTTTCATGAGTACATTTGTGCAGGTGCTGAGGCTTGAAATAGATTCTTTTACTCTGTTCGACTTATTTGTTTAATTTTTCTTGATGGTTACTGCAGGATGAAGGGCAGTTGTGTGCGATGGGGTGAATGTTGGTAGGTGCTGTGTGAGATTTCATGCCGATTGTGATGGCAGTTGTGATAATCAGCATCTCCCAGGGCAAGCCCTCTTGGAATGAGACAGGCCCCAGCAATCAGAAACACCTGGAACTTGGTCAACACAAAAGTCTGGCATGGGAAGGAAGAGTGGCAGTGTATTTCTGGTTTCTTAAGCACCATCTGACCCTGCTCCATTTAATCCAATAGGAAAACTTCCACTGACCTTAGCAGCATGAGAGCTGGCTCTGGCCGAGTTTTCTAAAAGCTCAGGGGGATTCCTCTCACTGTGATTTTGCACACCAGCAGCACAAGCAGGTTGCAGTTCACTTTTTCACTTCCCAGTTAATGCCCGAGGAAGGTTCCTTTCTTTCCTGAGCAGGAAGTGATTTTTGCCTAGTTCAAGGAAGATTGCCAAAGCTCATCACGCACTGTCAGCTTAAAAAATACTTTGGTTTGAAAAAGACCTTCCATCACACCTATGCTGGCCATGGTTCCCCTTACAGACAGTGCTTCCTTCCCCATTGTCAGCCAGGACAGAGCTCTCTGAGGGCCACAAATTGGCTCAGCATGTTTCAGTTAGGGGAAAATGGGACTGGAGCTTCCCAAATAATAGAGATATCAAGTTATGTTGGACAAAGGGAATGTGAATTATCATCTGAATTATTGTGCAGCAGGACATAAACCAAACTCCAACTTCCTAGCGTTAGAAAAAGTTTACTCAGGAGGAAACTTTCCTTAACTTTGAAAGCTGAGTCCCGCTTCAGGAAATGAAGCAAGTCACATCATCCTTCAATCTCACCATGTGCGGATAAAAACCTTATACCTCTCTATTAATACATCTTCCAGGCCCCACATAACCCTTTGGTATTTCACAGATGAAAAATTTACAGTTCAGAAGTGGACTGTGCCTTTAAAACAAAACTCTTTACTTTGTTATTTTTCCTCCTGATACTTTTCTTCCAAATTTTAAGCTAATCCCACAAAGGAAAGTACAAAAGGAAGTTAAAATACACGTGGGATTAGGAAAGAAAATTAAAAGCAACATTTTGGACTAGATCAGCCAGTTCATTGGTGGAATATGCTTCCCACTACATTATTCAGATCGAATTGTTTATTCAGTAGAAGAAGCTTTGAAGGCTTTACGTCCCTGCACCTTTCCTCTCCTGAATGATTTTATTACAGCCATCTGCAAACATTATGGTTTACTACACTACTACTGTAAAGCTCTTATGTCAGAACTGGCCTTCATATATATTGGGATCTGGACATATGGTTGAATCCCATAAAGTTGGTAGTCCATAAGGTCGACAGACATATGGTTGAAAGGCTGAAAATTTGACAAGCTGAAATGTGTGCAATCACCTTGATTTGCAAAATAAACTGCATTCGTAATAGCAAAAATATGTTATGGTCTTGAAGTAGCCTGGGAACCCACTGCCTAGAAAAATGCCACACAGCTGCAAGGCAGGGCACTCTTCTCCTGCCTCTTTCCTCTGTCCCTCTTGGCTTCTCAACTTCACGTCCATCAATTTTATGGGACTCAGCCTTATGATCCAGAACATGTATAGGGTGTCAGATTTAATATGCTAGAACTACAGCACATCATCAGGCTGGAGCCTGGCACTTAGGGACAGGAAGGATGATCTTGTGGCAGAGGCACTGGCAGCTGCACTCTCCCCTGCCTCGCCACAGACTTCCTCTGCGAATTACAGCAAATTGCTTCAGCTTTCTCTCACCTTCGCCCATCTTTGAAGCACAGGGAAACGATACCAGCCCGCCTCTCTGGGGTGTTGTAAATATTAATTCATTAAATCCTGCGATGGAACTCGCTGGATAAAGTGGGAAATTGCTATTATCTAGGATATGTTTGCTTTTATGGAGCTGATGCCTTCAAATAAATACCTCCTTTTATTCCCTTAATCTTGTCCAGCCTCTGTTTTCAGGTAGCCACTCCAAGGCATCAGTTCCTCAGTGCATCACGCTAGTCTTTGAGTGGTTGGGAGCTCTGAAGGGGCTGTCTGGGCCAGCCCCAAGACCTGATGCACAGCCTTCAGGAGGCACACAGCATTGGCACTCTGGCTAATGGCTCAGGTGCATCTTAAGTGAATTTCAAACTAATTTGATAGTTTCAGGCAGAGCTTGTAATTGCATTAGTAATGCAGGTGTGAAACTGCAGTCTGTGTTCAGTGGAAGGAACCAAATTCAAAGTAACACCCTCTTCTGCCTTTGGAGTCATTGTAAGAGCAGGCCCAGATTTTTCAACCAACTTTTTGAAACCTAAAAAAGAGAAAAAAACCTTTTTTTCTGAGGGCGTTCCCGTTTTCTGAGCAGATGATCATGACCCGTTGTAGCTTCATTAAAAATATGTTTTAGGAGGGATTTGGAACACTTCCTGTCTTTCCTGGAGAAGCACAAATAATGGATGCTGTTTATACCAATCTCCTTTTTTCTGTGTAAAAAGCAAATATGTGTTTTATTAGGACTTTAGGACAGATTTTTATTTGTCACTTCTTCTCAAGGTTTGTGTACCTATTGCAGCCAGTGAGAGAACAAGGGTTAAAAGAGTCAGACAGAGGCCCCTAAAAATTTATCACAAAGAAATTATTTGAAGCACAACATTGGCAGGTAAAATTACATAAGCTGCCTGAATCATTGTTTATTGTTAATCAACTGTTGTGTTGTGGAGCTGAGTTACCCTGCCAGGGCAAGAAGAATGGGATTTGACCAGTTCTTTTTGTCAACCCAAGGACTTTTGGTAGGACCATGTGGCCAGCTGCAGGACAAAGAGCTCTGTGATTACCTCTGTACACCATGCCTGCCACAGCTGGAGAACAGCAGAAAAAGGACCCCGAATTTCACAATCCATAGTTTTTAATTTGTGCAGCATTGGTGGTATTCTGTAATAGCTTTCAGCTTCACGGGGAGAAGGGAAATTTATTGTGTTACTGCAATGAGTGAATTGCGTTGGTTCTGGCTCATCTGAAATTTAGTGTAGAGGCCACTGTTTGTTGCAGAACCAAATTCTGACATGTTCATTTTGATATACCATTGAATTTTGAGAGAAGTTATGTGTCCCTCTTAGAGTCTGAGCTTCACAAGGCCCTATTTCCTTAAAGCCAGGGGATGCAGCACTGTAATTAGAGCGTGGCAGGTAGCACGGGCATTCAGTGCTCACATGGGTTTCCTGTGGAGTCTCACAGACTCATCCTAATTTGGTCGGGCTGAAATTAGTTGAGCCAATATGGGATGTGTGTAATCTCAGATTTTTCCAAGCTGCTTAGCACAAGGTTCAAGACACTTTCCTGACGAAAGAGGAAGAAGGTGGTTGCCTTCACGGCAAACCATCGGTGCTTTGGCGAGCAAAATAATCCTTGTGCTGCCGACAAGGAGGGAAACCAGGAGTGGGTGAGTGAGCAGAAGAGCAACCAGAAGGGAGCATCTAGAAACAGAGAAATATCCTGGCTCCTGGTCCAGGGATTGAGGAGTAAGGTGAAGGTTAGTGTTTGTCCTGCCCTCGCCAACGCCTGTGTCTGCCACACATCAGCTTTGTTGCAGCTTCACAGGGGAACTCTCAGCGTGCCTGTTCCGCAACAAAAGCTGGAAACAGTTTTTCAGAATCCTACCTAGAAATTTAAAATCCTTTCATTGTTGTTCTATATTACATCATATTCTATTTTATTACTTGTGTGGGCTGTCGAGGGCCTCATAGCTGTGCTAGGGCTTTCATCCTTTCCTTTTCCACTGTATATTTTATTAAGACCTCTTTTTTATTTTTGTAGCTTTCATGCTGATGCAAGCACTAGTTTTATTTCCAGATTGATTCTGTAAACTAAATATTGTTCTTGAGCCTGGTAGCAAATCAGCTCTCTCTGGCTAGTATTTTGAATTCCCAGCTTGGGAGTTTTCTTTATTTAGAGCTTGATTCATAAAAAATTTACATGCTATTTAAGGGTTATTTTTTCTTGCTTTACTCTGATACAAGTTTAGAATTCCCCATTTTACACTCAAATAAAGAAAGAAAAGGGATATATTCTATGTTTGTGTCTGCAGACAAGGTCTCCTATTGAAAATGGAACAGGTGCAGCTTGGGCAATTATATATAAATTGCATTTATCTTGCACCTTTGACCGCTTTGCTATGCTCTGGCCACTAATCCATCTCCATTGGGACTACATCTAAAATCCAAACCCCTGAGCAGTTTCAAAAGAACTGCCTTTAAAAAAAAAAAACAACATACTGTCACAAAAATGTTTCCTTCTTTCTTCCAAAGAGTGGGATTTCTGTTTGGCCCCCTCCCATGGAAAAGAGACCCACCTGCCTTAGGCAAAGGATGGGTGATATTTAGTCTGGGACCAGTGACAGCTTGTGATCTGATGTCTTGTGACTTTTATACCACTGCAAATGGGAAATGCACAGCTTTTCAGTCAAAGACTTTTAGGCCAGGAAGATTGAGAGATAATTACTGTCAGAGATTTTGTTGCTGTTGTCTTGTTTTAACAGAAATGCAATTTTGGAGACTTTGCAGACAGATTAATTATAATTTTCCCTCTGTAGATCGAGCATGGGCTCCCCAGGGGAACCTGTGTTTTTCAATGAAGAAAAGAAAAGGCCCAAACATTTCCTCTAGATATTAGAGAGAGATTTATCATTTAATTTCATTGCAAAATGTGGCATCTACATCACTCATCCATCTGATGAAACACAAGTGTTTCATGAACCCTTCTGTGAGCTTCCTTGGGTCCATGTCCCCTAGCTCAGTCCCCCATGGATAACTCAAGGCATCTTGGATGGGGTTGGATACAACCTGTGGGGTGGGATGTCAAATCTGCTTCCTTTTGACTTTCCTCTGCTCCAAGGAGGTTATGAATGTTGTGACATTGCATGACAGTGCTCTAGGAAAAGGCGATGGCTTCAAAATGAACAAGAGTGGGTTTAGATACTGGGATGTTAGATATTAGGGAGATAGTATTAGATTTTAGGAAGAAATTCTTCACCATGAGGGTGGTGAGGCTCTGGCCAGGTTGGATGGGACTTGTAGCAACCTGGGATAGTGGAAGGTGTCCCATGGCAGGGGGTGGAATGAGATGAGCTTTAAGGTCCCTTCCAACCCCAGCCAGTCTGGGATCCTATGGTTTCCTAAAGTTGTAGGTCCTCCTCATCCACCTATAATTGCAGACTTATCCCCATCCCCAGTGTAAAATACCTTAGTCCAGCTTTGTTTTATGACCCACTAACACACTGTAGGGATTAAATGCTCCTTTTAAATGGCTGAAATACTGGGGTTTGCACATGAGGGGAAGAAAATAATTCTTCTGCAAATGTTCAGAAACCTGATACATTTAAAAACATATTTCAATTAGTGTTGTAACAGCTGCACACTAAGCACTGCTAAGGTATGCTGTGTGGTGTCTGAACAAAGAACTTTGCCCAAGCTGTCAGGTTCCCTCAGATCAAACCTGAGGCCTTGATATGGATGTGGTAGACTAAATAGCTCTAGCATTGCCTTTTTAGTACTAACATAAATTAATATGAAAATATGAAGTATTTTAATCTATTCATTTCTAAATTAATTTATAAAATATGCATGATTCCCTGCCAGGCTACATCTGTGTATGGCACGAATGCCATGTGCAAGGGATGAGCAAAGCAGGCAAAGACAGGGATGAGCACATCACCCAGCCTTTGGAAGGGTGGGTGGAGGCAAGTCTGGATGAGAAGCAGTGGTGGTGGCTGACTTCTGTTTCAGGGAAGGAGAAGTGCTGGGAGCTGGATGGAGCACAACTGTGGGGTGAGAATCATAGATAAAATGGTTTTGGGTTGCAAGGGGTCATTAAAAGTCATCTAGTCCCTGCAATAACCAGGGAAATCTTCAACTAGAACAGGTTGCTCAGGGTCCCCTCCAATCTGACCTCAAATGTTTCCAGGGATGGGACAGAGAAGGGTGTAGTGGTCATCAGATGTAGTATGCGTCAAAAAAAATCAGGGAATTTGAAGTAAGGGAAATGTGAGGGTGGAGAATTGGAACAAGGCAAGGGTTGGGCTTGTTGATGTTGGGGAAAAGTAAGTCAGAGGGAGGGAGTGAGACAATGTAGGCAGTTCAGTGAGGAGGACACTAGAAAGGTGCCGAGGAAAAGCAGATAGTCTGAGAGGAACAAAAAAAGAAACAAAATTAGCAATTACAGAGGTATTAGTGAGGGGTCATCAATGTGCTGCTCTGAGGGTAACCAGCAGGACAACTGGGTCATGGCAGAGGTTCATCCCGTTGGGTGTTGGTAGGATTGAGAAAGCTCCCACCTCACCCCTGAGGGTTTTCCACTGGCAGTGCTGGGGTTTGAGAGTGCTTAGGCTGAGAGTGCTTTGGGATTTTAGGCTAATTTGAGTAAGTGACTTGATCGTGCTTAAATCTCCTGAGCTAAGACTCTGGGATTTCCCCTTTGTGGCCTAAACTTGTGCCCTGAATTGCAGGTAGCTGACTCCAGCTCTGGATTTGGTGCACCCCTAGGTCAAGTCTGGAGGTTCAAAGCCAAAATACATTTATAGCTCAAAGCCCAGAGTTTTCTTTGAGTTTGACTTTTAACCAACAAGTTAAATTGGCAGAAATGCAGATTTAGGAAACAGCTCACACAAGTAAATCTGCTATAATTCAATATATCAAGTTTGAATTTTTAATTTTACTATAAAGAGAAAGAAAGGAAAAAAAGAAACCTTGTATGTGTGCAGGCCTAAGAAACTCTCTTACAAAGAAATGCAGTCTGAGCCCTAATTTCCAGGCATCTACTAGTTTCCCTGTCACTTGGGTTACTTTAGCTGTGGTTTCTCCTGTATTTTCCTTGCTGCCAGATCTCCCCGTCATTTCATAACACAATTTTGGCTTCCTCGAGGATTCGTTAATCACACCTTATTAAATGTGAACTTTCACAGTGGGACTTGAAGGTAGCTGTGACTGGATCGAAAAAAAAAATTAGCATAGTCCTTGGTATTCATTCTTAACAACTTTGCTATGAAAGTGGAGTTTTTTTCTGTGCCTGACTTGCTCTCATGTCCTGGGGAAAAAAAGCAGATCAGGTTCATAAGGGAGCAGCTTGAGTTTTCCTGGAAGTTGAGATCCCTCACTGGTCTGAAAGCATTTATAATTTTTCCTGATGGATTTCCTTCCATGCTGGTTCTCCCTATGCACTTTGCTCTTGGCTGGCACTCCACCAGACTCATCCTCTCCCTGCTTTTGCTTATTTATAATTAAAGAAACACCACAAATTCACAACTGACAAGATGGGAGGGCTCTGGTGTGAAGTTTATTCCTGCTCTGGTCACATGCTGCATGAGCTAAGTATGATAAATACGCTCGAGGAATCAGGCCAGTTCACTAATAAGTTCCTAATGATCTGCTCCAGCAATAGGACATGCAAAGCAGGGATCCACATTCAGGCACCAAATACCAGGATTTTAATATCCATGAAAAATCACATGAAATATAAAATAATGATCAATTTGCACTGTATCTGCCTGCATGGTTGCACCATTCAGCTGAATGGCACTTAGATTATAATTTGACATTTACAAAATTTAAACAAAAAAATAAAATCTGGCTGAAGGTACTAATGTTTGATTTTATTTTTTGCCTTCTGCAATCTAAGTTTGGTGATTGGTCTTCACTAATTCCAATCTTTGCACCATATGTTATGTCTGGATATCTCACGGTTGCATCATGCTTTGCTGAGTTTTGTCGTGTGGCATCATGCTGACAAGTATTTTTTGTCAGCTCTATTTTGGAATTAAGCTTTCAGTATGGCAGTTCTGGAAGGTGTTGAAGGCATTCCTGTGCTATTTGTGGCCTGGGATCAACCAGATGTGTTTAGGCTTGGCACTGGTTTTGAGTTTCAAACATTGGTTCGAAACTGTCTGAAATGCCAAAGGAAATACTGTTTTCTGCAGCTTAACACCACTTTAGCACTCAGCGAGTGGCTGACAACATTTTATTTAGAAACCCCTTATGCTTCTGTGGCAGATGTATGTATTTGTATTTGCTCACGTGGTGGGAGAAAAACATCTTTCAGTCCCTGAGGGCTCCCTCCTGCAGACGAGGGTTGGCGGAGGGGACCCCTGGTGTGCGTTGGGGTGGGTCCAGCTCAGGTCCTTCTGCCAGCAGCAAACCCCTCATGGGCTCAGTGAGTCCCAGCTCTCTCTTGCTGTCACCAGACCTGTCAGGAGCATCCCAAAGCAATCCGTGTTGGCTCACCTTGAGGTCCTGCAGGTGGGGAAAGGTTGACCAGTGGTTGGCTTGCAGCTGTGTGGAACCACCTTCATGTGCGGTGAAGGCAGGCTGAGAGATAAGATGTTGGCTTCCTGCTATTCATCAGCCATGTAACAAAGACAACTTTAAGAAACAAAGGCTTTCTCTACAGGCTAATCTCTTCA
>VXAC01006013.1:506457-620315 GCA_013399225.1 Rhipidura dahli
AATGCCATTCAGCAAAGCCTTGGGCACAGAGTGCAAGAAACATAGTCATCATGAAGCCCTATTTGCAAGTATTCAAGACTGAAAGAGAAGAAAGAGTTAGGATGAAAAAATAGATTGTGATTTTTTTTTTTAAATGCATTTGATGTCTTCGTGTAAAAGCAGGTCCTCATAAAATCATAGAATGGTTTGGGTTGGAAGGGACCTTAAAGATCATCTAGATTCAAACCCCCCACCACTCACGGGAAGGGATGCCACTCACTAGACCAGGTCTTGTCTAATATAACCTTTTTTTCCCTTCTATTTTGGGAGGAAGTATCTTAGTATGTAGGTACATTTAGCAATTTCAATCTTGTGTTGGAATTCAGCTCTATACTCAAAACTTGAGCATTCACAGCTCTTGGTGAAGTGCCTCATGTTTTGACGCAGGAGAGTTTGAAGGTAGTATGCCATTCTTAGGCTAGATATGCTTTTTCCAGCATTCTTACAAAAGAATGCAAAAAATTACACCTAAGCTCAACTCAAGCACATGAGTAACACGAGGGGATTACTCAATGTCTGATTTCAAGACTTTGAATCACTGAGGCCTTAATTACCACAATGGCAACTGCAAAATGTCACAGCCCCAACCACTGTCATGTCCACACAATGCTTCTGTTTTCTTTCCCCTGTTAAGAATAGATTTGCTCATTCATATTGCAAATAAAGAAACATCTTTGAGCCACAATCTGCAAACAGCGAAGTCATTAAACAACTGACTTCAGTCCACATGACCACTCTTACTTGCCTGAATAGTAAAAGCAAAACCAGAGCCTTGGTGAACAACCCACCACAATCACGGGGTGACAGCACCACAGTCAATGGTTTGTCAGTTCAGGACACAAATGAAGACGTTATTGCGTAGGTGTCCAGACAAATGGGTCTGTGGGTATTCACTCACAATAAAAATTGCTGAATATTTCTACCCAATAAACTAGCCAACAAATATTATTGAAGCACATGATGAAAAAGTCTCCTTTTCTACCAGCTCTAAATGAGAAATGACCTTTTGGGCATTTGGTTGACAAATAATGCAGGTATAAGGATTTGGAAATCCTGTACGGTGCATGTGGAGTCCACTGGCTCTAGATGTACATCCACAATCTGGAGCTGTGCAGCCTGAAATAAACACAGCTGTGTTTATCTGAATGTGTGATCCCATGTACATGGGAGAAAGTTCAAATAAATGCACTCTGTTCAACGATGCTGTAAATGCAGTGACTGCATTTGTCAGATGTGTGATGATGCAATTTCCTAAATAAACAGAATAAGCTGTTTGTTTGAATTCTGAGCTGCAGAGACGTAAAAATACATATACATTAATCAAAGCCAGTAAAATGAAACCCAAGACAGCTATAAGATCGTAATTGAACCTTAGCTGAAAATTCACTTGTTGTCCTTATACCCAGAATAAAGTTCTGTGTGTTGGTATTAAGTGTAAGGTGTAATTTCTAGACAGTAAGAGATTAAGGGAACAGTTAACCATCAGTTTTGAGTTTGGTGGACCAGTCCTATTTTTGCTAAGAGAGCCCATTGTCTGAGACCAACTCTAGAAATTCACAGACTCTTAGAATGGGTTGAGTTGGAAGGGACCTTAAAGACCATGTTCTACTAGACCAGTTGACTCCAAGCCCTGCCCAACCTGACCTAGAACACTTCCAGGGATGGGGCATCCACAACTTCTCTGGACAGCCCCTGGGACTACCTCACCACGCTCTGAGTAAAGAATTTCTTCCTAACAAATGGTGGGATATCCCCAATTTTTCATCTCATCAATGAAAGAAATAGCTCTATTTTACAGTTAAATTATCTTAAGTTGGGATATGTGATCTGCTCAGTTCTCAAAAGAACCAGTAGTCTGAGGAATAAGTTCCTCATAAGCTGAAGAATATGTGAAGGAAAAAGAAAAACTGAATGAATGTAGATGCTATCAAAGCTGTTGTTTTACTCAGAGTTAACATTGGCTCAGCGTTTCACTATAAACTCATTCAGAACAGCAAGTTACTGGAAAAAATCCTCCACTTGAGAAATATGCAATAGTTACTGATGAGTCAGAAGTTGGAAGTAGTGACACCACCGCACACTATTAAAAAGTCCTACTTTCCAGTACTGTCTGACTGCTCTGCAACCCAAAATAACATCACTGCAGAAGCACTGTAAAGCTTTTTTCATTTGTCTTAAGCACGTTCCCTTGGAAAACACGAGCTGTGTAAATGGTCTTAAGAATGGTTACTGTGGAATTAGACCATCAAATTTCTTGACTTATGTGCTTTAAAATCTTGCCCAAAAGATGGCACTAACATTGTTTTTAGTAACATATATTGGATATAGATTTAAATCTTCCCCCATGTGAAAAGCATCTTCAAACTGGTCACAAATATATGTTGGAAGAACGTGCTTAATGTGCACTGCTCTGCCAGCTGACAATTGCTGTAGAGGAATTAAGCTTCCCTCATGTTAGGATCATCAGACACTGCACAGAAACTATTGCTGGACCAGCAGATGTGTCTGTCAAACTACAGAAACCCTGAGCTATGAAACCTTCATCCCAACCAGGACTATTTAAATCTATGTAAACTGCCATACAATGTACCAGAAGAGTATCATATATTTAAATCATGCACTATTAAATCTCTTGAAAAGTATGCTAAGACTAGATCAACTTCATTGAACAATTTATATCTGATTTAAAATATTCAAAGAAGTATTACACTGTGGAATTTTATTATCAATAATTTATTTCAGGGTTTAAAATATTTAAATTACACACCTTTTAAGGGATGGCAAATAATTTGCATGTCTCCTGAAGCAGCAGAAACACCTATTTACAATACTCTCAGAGTTTATATTACCATGGTTATTTTGAGTGTATGCAGAGATCATATTTCTTCTTCTCACTAACCAGATCATGTCAATGGGTTTGAAGAAGGTGGGCCCCAAAAGAGCTAAAAATCTGCTGTTGATCTGGTAAGAACAGAGCATTTGACAGGCAGAAGGCTCAAGTGGGGCTACTATAATTTACAGCAGCAGTGTGAAGAAAAAGCCTGCTGGCTTCAGTGTTGCTCCCACTGAAGCCAGCAGAAGAAAGATATGTCCCAGCCTTCAGTATTGTGAACTTCTTCTGAACATCTGGTGGTTTTTATTTCCATGTCATGCTCCCTCCATAATAGCAGAACTCATGTGAAAACCTCAGGCACGTGTTAAGACACTGTGATAAAACTGAACACCAGATAAAACCAGGGCAAGCGACACATGAAAATAGGGGGACAAATGGGTCAGTGTGAGAGGTATGACCAAATTAGTGTCAACTTTTCTGCAAGCACCAATGAAGGATAGACTTGATGAGCAGAGAGGAGAAAGTCTGAAGAAAGAGCTTGAAAATGGATTGTAAAGGCCACAGATAAATGAAAATGAAAGGCAAAGAAGGGCAGTGCCATGGTAATTCTTGAATGAGGAGCCCAACAGACTATGCTCAATGCAACAAACACAAGGGATATTGTGGGAGCCAGGAGGGAGCAGGGTTGAAACTGCTAGAACTGATAGAAGGTGGAGGAGAGGAGGCGAGGGAGAGTGATGTGGTGGGATGGGAATGCCATCCTGGCAGAGAAGCCAAAGGGAGACGGAGCAGTGCAGGAAAAGGGGTGCACAGCCTGGAGGCACAGCAGGGAAACAGGGAAGCAGTAGGATGGAGAGAGGTCAGAGGTGAAGAAATCACTGAGATTGGTGCAACAATAACAGTGAGGAGAGTGAGGAGGACCTGATGGGCTTCTCTTTGTGGGAGCCACGTGGCAGCTCCAATCTGGGGACTGTGCACTTGCCTATATTGAATTTAACCCCAAAATGAGGATGAGAATGAATGTGAATTATGGCAACATGAGGTATGCAGAGCTCTTCACCCAAAAAAGATGTACCACAAGTGAGGAGGGTGAGGAATTTCAGGAGCTGCCCCAAAGTACATTTAATACTTAACACCACTTCCTTACCAAGTCAAAGTAATTTACGCCCCCAGCCTGCTGCTCTTCCGCTAACAAACCCCTCCTGAAATCAGCTGGTTAAAGAAAGGCAAGGAAAGGAAGATGAGCTTCCTGGAGAGAGAAGACCTTACCACTGGCTTTTACTTTTTGTTTCAGTTTGCCAGAGACAGAATCGGGTTTCCTTTTAGACTTGCATTTTTGTTGTTGTACCTGGAGCAAACCAGTCTTTATCCCTTCCACCTTTAAACATTATTTTGCTTTGGGGGAGGAATTAGTCAGCAACACAAGAGAAGTGAGGACCAATGACTGCACCACAAAATAGTAACTGAGGCATCAGAATGAAATTGGGGAATTTACAAAGGGGAAAAATTAGATACAGCAACCAAGACCGCCAACCATAGGTGGGTTCTGTCATATTAATATAAGCCCCCTCAGTTAAGAGGACTCAGAAGAGCATGGCAGCAATTATTGTAAGCTGCCATCACCATTCCCATTGAGGTTCTGTTCAGTCCACAAGAAAAATCTCAAGCCGTGTTCGAAGGGCCTGAAAACCCCCAAACCATTGCCAGGAAACTCCCCACAATGTCCCTGCACACAGAATTTTGGTGGGTTTTTTTTTTTGTGCTGCAACACATCTGATTAACTAAATAGAACCCATTGCCCTTGCATAAAAGTAGAGGTGCTCATCTGGTTACAGCCCCAGCAAGCCATCCTGTAGGAACACACCCAGGGGAAAAATATCTCCTACAATAGGGTGCTGGACCATAACAGGACTCTGCTGCCCCTTCCACCCCCTCACTTAATGAATTTTTCAAAAACCAAAGGGAACTGCCATCCTAACAACAGGAACTGGACAATTTGCAGTAGGTGCTACGCATGGTAGTGCTAGTAGCAGCAGGAGTGCCATGAATATGGAAGTGAGGAGCTAACAGGAGGAAGAGACATTTGGAGAGAAGTATCTTGCTCAGCTTCTCATAACAAAAACTAGTTTTAAAATCTTCAGCAGCGAAGCAAATGGGTAGGGTGTCACCAGTTCAGCTGAAAACTCACTTGCACCTTATGGTCACCATCTGTAGTGTGGAACGTTTTCAACCTTGACAAAGCAGATTTGTCCGAGGATATTTCCGCTCTTTGAAATAAGAGAATTAGCTGTGGTAAAACCGGAACCCGTGTTGGCACATCTACACTCAGGCGATCTCTGGAAGGGGGGAAAAAAGAAAAAAAAAAAGAGTGTATCATTGCAACAAGCGTCTGGTTGCCAACCTGTAAAAAATAACACCCTGCCACCCCCGGCCAGCTCCAGCTGTGTCAGTGTTCAGCAACACCAAAGGCCACTGGCTTTCCCTCCTCCTCTTTAAAATATGAAGTGTCTTTTTAAAAGCCCATGAGAAGAAAGGCACATGCAGCAGGTGGTCACATCTGTGCCCACCTCCCTCCATCCCGAACAATTTGTTCCTGAGTGCTCCTCATGAGGAAAAGGATGGAAACTCTGGGTGTGAAAGAAGGATGAGGGTGGGTGGAAGAGGCTAAGGGCAGGCATTCCTCTCCCATCTCAAGGAGAAGCAGAAGATCTTAAAGCCCATGAGCTGTTTGCCCTGTTTCTATCTCAGCGTAACCCCTGCGGGAGAATTCCCCCAGAGCTCAACTCGCTGACAAGCACAAAAATCAACATATGTCTGAGATATGTATGCACTGCCATGCTCCTTGTCACTGTTGAGATGGAGGCAACCACAGAAATATAAAACATAGATGGTTTCATTTTGATTTGCCCTTCATTTGAGAATTCTCCATTGGCTGTAATTGCACTCATAATACTGCTGCAGTTGTGTATTTTTCAAAGAACTGAGTCAATAATCCAAATGATGGCTCCAGCTCTGGACAGAGCCTTTCATTTCAACTCATTTAACATTTTAATAATTCCTTAAGTGTTGCAAGGTTCCCGTGTGGAGCTGGAGAGGAGCACTGCAGACCCACGGCTCCTCGCTGCTTCTGCTGGGAATTTCCATAGTGGCTCTGGACAAATCACTTAATGACCCCAGCCTGAAAAAGGGGAATCAACTGACTTCCTTATCTCCAAGGCATATCATGAGGGTAAATTTGTGCATACAACTGCAGATCGTGATTTTTGGGGGGGGGGGGCAGAAAATACTTGCCCAAATGGGTAGGCCCAGAAGTGCATCTTAAAGAGATAATGATGCTTTCTTTCCCCCAACTACCACCCTGAATGCCACAGATACTTTGAAGTTTTGATTTTTGGGGACACACAGGGCTACCAGAGGTAACCACAAAAAGTTTAATCCATTCTACCCAGCTTCAATAATTTGTCCCACCTTGATCCTTGAATTTTACGTCTTCCCCCAAATTCTCCCGTTCCTCTCCATGAAGTGGTGGAATCCCAGCGAGCTGCACTTCAGCAGAGATGAGTAGCACTGTTGGGCTAATTAGAATTCAATTAACAGTCATATTTTACCACTTTGCTCTCAGTTCTGGTGGGCAATGTCACACGCTCCAGTGACACAGGAAGTACCGCGATGCAAATTAAACATCGTTTGCTACTGGCAGCCAGTGGAGACACAGGACGGGGATTGTCTGCCTGCACAAACCACAAGAAAGGGCTCAGCTCTCACCATTGAGAGCTTCATATGTAACTCTGGCCTTTAAAACGTGTTACAGTGACTCAGAATGAGGAACAAGAGAAAATCTGCCGAAGAAGCAGTTTGTGACGATGTGGGATTCAGTTCTTCAACAGCTATAACCTCAGTTTCCTGATTCAGCAACTTTGATGCCTATAAATTAAAGAAATAAAGTGAAATGGCATCCTGTTTGCATGGGATGGAGGTAAAACTGGATCCAAAATGAAAATCGGTCTGGTGGTCAAGAAAATACATTGCAGTGTGCCTGGACTCAAGATTAAGTGTCAGCAGTGAAGCTAGGGGAACCCTTGTGTGATCATTAAGTTTATCAAAGCCTCAGAAAGAATCAAACATGGGTGAAGTAGTGGCCTGATTGAAGTCAGGGTGATACTTCCAGCCTCTCACCACATGTTTCTAAAGAGCCCAAAGCCCAGCACTGGGGCTGAAAAGCAAATTCAAAATAGAACAGATAAATAATAAATTAAATAACATAAGTTAAAGCCTCCTGGAAATGAAAACTGATTAGGCAGATTTCACAGAGGGTTTCAATTAAGTCTGTTTCTCATTTTTGTTTATCTATATTTAATACTGATAAATAATGTTATTTCATTGCAAGTCTCTGACGGGTGTTGCTAGCCATTCTTAAAGGGATAGTTAGGCTTAAAAAAAACCTCCATCACCTATGGAATCTGGGTTAGCAAAACGGAAAAAGCACACTTATTTTTCTCCACTAATGATGTTTGCGTGTTTTCTTGCACTCTGTTTCTCCTCTGACTTTCCAGATGCTAGAAATGGAGCCCTACCAAGAGTTCCCTTCCACTTCCTGTGCTGAAAACCTGGAATATTGGCTATGTCTGTGTTTAAATACTGTGCTTCATGATTCCTTTATTCACCCTTGAAGGTAGGAGAGGAAGGACCAACTCAAGGGCTTCCCATCTCACACGGCCCATGTGCCCCTGAGACCTGAGCATGGGGAAGGAGGGGCTCAGCCCTGATGTGTGGTTTCCCTCCAGCTTTACACTTACACCTGACACCATCAAATGCTCCTGTTCACAGAGAAAGGACGACAAGATTGAAGAGCCACTTCCCATGTCATTAGGAAACACTGACAAGCCTTTGATAACCCTGATCCTATCCGTTCTTGCATGGCAAGCAGCAAAACTTCCCTGGTTTCAGCTGCTGGAGATGTCCTGGGCAGGAGGAAACCTCCCTTGCACACCTCTTCTTTAGTTAAAAATGGTTCAGGTGAAAAGGGACAGGCTGCTAATGGGACATTTTTTTAAAAAAATGAAGGCAGTAAAAAACTGTTAGAAATTGTTTGATGTTTGCACTGCCTGGAAAACACACACTGTTATCCAAAGTCAGGCTCTGAACATGATCTTCACAGGCTGTGTCTGCTCTGTTCCCAACCCCAGCCTCTACAGGACTTTTTAACTCCTCCATCAGCACTTTGGGTGTTCCCCAGTGCTCTGACTGTCATTGCCGTGGAGAGGAGGATGCTTTCCTTCCCCTGCTGCTGCAGGAGCTGTTATGAAGCATGCAAATGCTACGCCGTGTTTCTTCACATCTCAACTGGGGTTTCTGAGCTCTTGCCATGCACAAATGTGGCAAATTCACTGCTTTCCCCTCCCTGCTTCTCTTCAGGCCTAAGGCAAAAGCTGCTGCAGAGACCACCTGGGTTAAATTAGCACAATTAAACAGTGTTAAGCTGCTTGAGGAAATGCAATGCTGTTTTCTGTGTTACTGAAGTCATGGTATGTGGCTGTCAAATTACTGTTTGGGAGCAGGAGGATGACCTGTGGGAGGAGCACAGAGCCAAAACCCTCACTTGTGTGTGTAAAGCTCCATCTCCTCATCTAAAGCAGATCACAGAATCACAGAATGGTTTGGGTTGGAAGGGACCCTTAAAGCTCATCTCATTTCACCCCCTTCCTCTATCCCAGGCTGTGCCAAGCCCCATCCAACCTGGCCTTGGACACTTCCAGGGATGGGGCAGCCACAGCTGCTCTGGGCACCCTGTGCCCGCTCCTCCCAACCCTCACAGGGAAGAATTTCTTCCTAATATCTATTCTAAACTCACTTTCTTTCAGTCTAAAGCCATTTCTCTTTAATTTCTGAAGAGTCCGGGGGATGATCTTTCGTGCATTGTAACTGTGCTGTAACCACCAGCACATCAGAGAGATGCTTTTTCAGAGCAGATGTGTGTGTTAAAGAGTAGAGGTAGGAATGTTATGCCAGAGGTCTTTTATTTGAATAACCCCATAAGAAGGAAGATGGGTGGCCTTCAGAAGGGCACAGGTAGCACAGCCTGGAGCTGTGTGGGGTGGCTGCTGTTGCCAGACCCGCTGCTGCAGAAAATCATGTTGCTGAACCAGGATGACCTTGTTACTCCAAATGGAGCCACTTTTTCTGCCCCCAGATTTTATCCAATTGTCTGTTTGTTTGGCAACCTGAGCAGAGCAGTGTCTCCAGCTGGGCTGCTGGATGTCTGAAAGACTGAGGCTGTCTGCGAGCAGATGGGAATGTTCCCATATTTCTGTCTCCAGCTCTCAGGGACCTGACTGAGACTCACAGTGCTCAGAATGCCGAAGAAGAGTGCCCAAAAAATGCCATTGCAAATGCAGCTGGAAAGTCATCTTTTTTTTTTTAATTCACTTTGATTTCTCAGGATCTTTTTTCAGCCTGAAACCCAGGCCTGGATCTGGCGATGCACAGGAAGGAAGGGTGTTGGGTGTCTGCTCATGTCTGTCCTACTTCTCCCACAAGTAGGACATCTGGGATTTATGGTCATCTTAGTCTGGAGCTTCAATCTCCTGCTGCAGCAAGCGCCCACAGGCCTCAGAGCAGAGGCTGAGCTCCAAGCCAGACTCTGTGCACTTTGCAGCACTCCTAAAATAATTCCTGTGACAAGGGGGAGGCAGAGCAAAAGGAACCTTGTAATCCAGGACAGGGGAGCCCTAAACTGTCATTCCTGCTACCTTCAAAAGTAATATCTTCCTAGTTACTAAAAATGTGTCCCTCTTGGGAGCAGCTTCCCTGTTTCCCCTGGAATTTCCCTGTTCCTGGATGACTGCACTCGCAGCCGTGCTCCCTTGCTGTAGTTGCAGGCATCGTGAGCCGTGCAACCATCCCCGCTCGAGTCCAGGATAGACAGAAAACTGACTAAAGAAAATTAAGCTCCACCTTGATGTCCCACTTTTCTCAGGCTATGTTTTTGCAACTTGGTAGCAGATGGTATGTCTTAGGTATAGCACTTTGGAGATGCCAAGTGATGTCCTATCCATCAGTGTTTTTATTTAATGAGGAGGGAAATTCTGACTCCTACTTACACTTGGGAAGCTGCAAGAGGGAGACAGGTGTAATGCTATTTCATACTGCTGTATCATCTACCCAGAGCCCTTAACAGCTATTTTTAATCTGGACACTAAAGGAACTATTAATTAGGAAAACATATCCTGGTGCCTAATACAAATTGTAGAGACTCTAATGGTGTATTACAGCATCTTAATTTTCTTCAGAGACTGCAATTAGCAGTGAGTTGCAGTGAGTTGGTCTGCAGTATGATGATTTCCTTTTTTCTATTTTTTTTTTTAATCTAAGAAAATAAAGGATGCAAATATGGGGCAGCTGAGGAGAAGGATGGGGTTCTAGCCCAAAATGCTTCAAGCATGTCCATTCAATACACTTAAAATGAGACATTTCAGTCAGGTACAGCTGGATGAGGAGGAAAAATAAAAGTAACTGGGGTGTAGTGGTTGTTTTTAAAATGTGAATTAGGTGAGAATACTGCACATAACTGCCCATAAAAAATGCCACTGTATTTTGCCATTTACATATAGCCAAGTCCTTTATATCTCAGCTTTAAAGTGGCACAATAGTTTCCATTACTGCACATCAGATGATAGATGTCACAATTTTGGTGGACTTTCACCACTGAACAGATGTAATTGAACCTTTCTGCTTTGTGGGATTGCAAAGAAGGATGATTACATTGGTGCATGATAACTTTATGTTCCTTTGCACAATGAAATCCCTTTTTATTTTTTTGAGAAATAAGACTTGTATTATTACACAGGAAAATGCTTATTAGGGAAACAAACTTCTTCTGTGTACAGACTTGATGATGAAGTCAGTTGAAATCCAAAAATGCTAATTGAGGATGAAATACTGATCTCTTTATCATTCCTCTGCCACATCTGAATGAAAAGGTGGGAAATTTTTCCCCCAGAGGAATGTGGATGAGGTTCATCCATGTACTTCTAAGGAAGCTGATGCTGGTGCTGATCTTACTGGGTCTCTACAGCAAGCAAGCAAACAAACTCTTTGCAGTGGCTATTTTTCACTGGAAAAATGTAGCTGAACAGGCAGAAAAAGTAAAGAAAGAAAAAAAGGGCCAACAGGAAAACACTGAAAAGTCATAATCAACTGATAGTAGTATGTGAAGTGATCATGCAGCTGATGACCTTAAAAAAAGCCTTAGCACCAGAATAAATCACCACTACCATCACTGACTATACCTTTCATTTCCTCTGCACAGCAGAGGTACAAGCCACTGGGAAGCAAAACAAACACATCAGCCTCTCCTCTGCTGAGATGGGTGGGAAAGCCCCTTCTGCCACACAAATCCTCTAGCAGGGGCCCTTGTGGTGATGTCCTTGTGAGAAGGAAGAGGGAGGTTTGGCTCTACCTGGCCAGCTCGTGGGATGTCCAAGCCTGTGGTGCAGAACACAGGGAATGCTGTGGCTTCTTGGACTCGCCACCAGCTCTGTCAGTACTTCAGCCCTGTCCCTCCCAACGTCCTCACCAACTTCACAGGGTTTATTTTAATCTGGGATGCCTCTAAAATAGATCGTTCATCACTGGCTTCCTTGCATTTCTAAATGTGGGTAAGAAAGCTGATGAATGAAGGAGGAAGCAGGACCTATCTGAGGCTGTGCCCCCCATTTCCCCTTCCTTTCAAAAAGAGGCATAAAAACAAGCAAATGTGTCGATGTGATAGAGGCTGTTTCCACAAAAGCCCAGCCCACATCCCACTCCTGCACTGGGAATGCCAGCAGCTGGGGCTCTGCTCCTGTCTTGGTGCTCTGTGAGGGTGAGCTGGAGAGGGACAGCGCTGCCCAGGCAGCCACGCTCCCTTCTTGGAATCATGGAAAGGTGATTATGGATTAACTGCTGGATTTCAGCTGGAACCAGGACATCTCAGGGATACTCAAAGGGGTTTAAGTGGTTGAACATCAGCAGTTCCCTGCAGCCTGGTCCTGGGCTGGAGAAATAGTCACCCATACTTCCATGAATGCTTGCAGGGACATACCTTAGGCTCAGTGAGTACCAGAGAGTTGGTATTGTGTTTTAAACTAATTTTTCAGCCTATACCTTCATCTGCCATGGTACAAATGAACCTTACAGGCTGAACATTAGATATAAATGTTCATCTAACAATCTGTAATAAGCTATCAGGGCAGATTTTGACATGTGCATTGAAGTTATTGCTTTTTTATCAATATCACGGTACATTTGTCAGCAGAGAATAATAATTGTATTGGTATGTATGTAACTGATCTTGTAGTCTGACAGCCCCTATGCTGTGCACTAATTGAACACATTTCATCTTAAATACGAGGCCATTAATTAAAATCAGGCAGAAATAGAGAATTTTAAACTGCCAAGAATGGAGCATCTCCGAGCAGCACCTTCTCCAGTGTCTTCTTTTGTAAATAACTTGGATTCTTACAGGATCACCTACTTGCCCATGGATTTTTTTGTCTCAGCATGCTGGAAGAAACGCCAGGTCAGAGGTCTGAAATCAAGGGCACAAGAGGTAGGACAAGGCTGCTGTAGAAGGACAAGAGCATATTTCTGAATTTCAGCAGGCATCAAGCAGCATCTGCTGCAGTTATGGCAGCAAGAGGAGCTTTTGTTCCGTCCCTTGCCTTTCACACACCAGTAACTCAGACAAATGCACTGCATATGTGGACACAGGTAGTCATCTGCACTTCTCACAAGTGTCCAGCCAACTCTGAATTTTAATTACTTCTAACTTCTATATTAATTTCCTTCCAACCTGGCTGCTTTTTCTACAGCCAATGCTGGACTAAAGATGAGGCTAGGTTTCAAGAATAGTAAGTTTAAAGGAAGAAATACTTCTAAAATGACAAATCTTAACTCGTGCACACTAGAATATACAGGATATTATGCACAAGGAAGAAAAAAAAAAAAAAAGCCCTTAAAAGACCCAGAAACAGCACTGAATATCTGGGAAGGATTTCTCTGCCAGAGTTTAATGGGCATCATAAGAGAGAATGAGTCAGACCATATTTAAAAACTAATTGCCCATTATCCAGGTGTGATGATGGTTGACGTTAAGATGTTCAGGTTACTGAAGCTGTGAAATGTGGTTATTTTTATCAACTGACCAAAGTGTAATAAAACTGTAGTAAAAATTCCCTGGGAGAAGTTACTGATCAATGTTTGCCTCTTCTGGCAGAGTATAAAGAAGAGGAAAAGGAGCTGTACCTTACACCAGAGTAAAAGTCAGCCTTCACAAGTTTGAGGAGTTCAGATTTTTATGGCTTAAAAAATCCCTAGGCCACAGCATAAAATAAGGCAAAATGTCTGCTGGTAAGAACAAGACCAAGTGGTATAGAATGAGAGGTCAGGTATAGAGAAGCTCTAACCTTGTAATCAGCTGAAGGCTTATATTTCATATTTCAGTTAAAAGTTAAGATGCAATTTCAGTATTAAGACCAGAGGAAAAAAAAAAAGTGGAAGTAAGTCCCAGTCATCTTACCAAAGTTTCCAAGATGTTCTGTTAGAAACAGGGGATGGACCTGCATGGATACCTCCCTGGAACTTCAGCAATTTTCACAATAAGCAATAAGGCAGTGCAGAGGTCAAGATGGGATGGGGAGCAGGACAAACATCGACAGAGGATACTCTTCCACTGGGTGTACCAAAAGACAATACCGTGAATGTATGTATTTCTTTCCTATTTGTTTAAGTGTCTTACTGTGGTACTTCTCTTTAGAAACATAATTCTACTTTCCCCTGAATAGTTTTGCTAATTTTGGATGCAAACTCATGTTTTGCAAAATCTTCCTCCTGCCACGGAAGGGTGCTAAGGGAAAACAATTGGATTTCTCACTTCTGAGGATCCAGATTAAGTGACGTTTATTAATTTCAGCATCTCTGGTTATCCAATCTGCCCACCTCTGCTTCCACCAGTACCTGTTGGAACAGTTCTGGGGCAGGGGTCTAAACCTTTGCAGTCAGCCACTCTTTGGTTCCTACTGCAGCAAGTTTTCTATTTTCTGATAACAATACCACAGGCAGCAGTTGGAATAGTTTCCTAGAGAGAGGCAGATTTGTCTGCCTTTTCATTCCCATGCACAGATGGAGAGACAAGGCCTGGTTTAGCTTTTAAACATGACAGTGTAGCTAAAGCTTCTTTTCAGCTAAAATCCCCTGTATCTCCTCTACATATTCTTCATATTCCACCACCTAAAGGGGCTCCAAGGGAGCTGGACAGGGACTTTGAACAAGGGCATGGAATGACAGAGGGCAGGGTTAGATGGTATTTTAGGAAGGAATTGTTCCCTGGGGAGGCCCTGGCACAGGGTGCCCAGAGAAGCTGTGGCTGCCCCTGGATCTCTGGAAGTGCCCAAGGCCAGGTTGGATGGGGCTTGGAGCATCTTGGGACAGTGGAAGGTGTCCCTGCCTGTGGCAGGGGGTGGAACAGGGTGATCTTTAAGGTCCCTTCCAACCCAAAACCTTCTGTGATTCTGCAGTTCTATGAAATTGATATGACCATGTTTCTATATTACCTAGTAATATATAATGCACTAATACAGTAATCATTCAGAAAAAGCTCTTTAGTTTACTATGCCAAAAAGAAAAAAAAATGAAATCCATGAGAAGCATAATCTAGGAAAGATCTTGTTCCACTAACAACTTCCATAAACAGCCACACATAATTTTTTCCAGCAATGAGTCAAAAGATCTCTTGCTAAGTCACTGGCTGGTACAAAATAGATGCCATTAGGTAAACCCATTCCAGTGAGCTCCAAAAGTGCACAATGTTGAAGAGCACCGTGGGCTTTGCTTTGAAAACGTTCTTTCCCACACACCTGCTAGGCTGGCACAGCTGAATTTTCCCATTCTTGTCAAATCTTTCCTGTTTAAGATGAGTAATAGTGCCAGATTTCTGAAGTAATACACCACTTAGTGTTGTACTCCCTGGTAAAGTTCCTCTACAACACTTTTATTTGCAAAGGTTACTATGACAGCTGCTTGGCTGAATATATTTTCAAACTGGGCATTTATGTTCCTCCATAGCTGTTTGAATTTGTCTTTTACTTCAAGTGTTGAATCTAAAATAAAAATTTTATCAACTTTGGAATGTGATTCATTATTTAATTTATCAGGATTGTTCTCTATAATTGCTATAATTCACCTCATCTTTTGTAGGGTATATCCATCTCCTACCTTCAATCTTTAACTAACTGCAATTTTATTTGCTGCACCTTTTTCATCTTTTATTAATTGACTGAGCTGTGACAGCTCCTTTTGAAACACCAAGCGGAAAAGACAAAATGTTTTCATAGATTCTGAGGCCATCACAGTTCTCCAGCCTCCCATCCTGTGTGGGGTGGATCACAGACATTCACACAATCCACCTCAATTTTGAGTTATTGAGTCTGCAGCTCAGCCACTTGTGGTTGACTTGGAACATATCTTCTAGGAAGTTTTCCAATTTCAAAGACTTCAAGTGACAAAAATTATCCCACATCCCATGTGTAGTATCCAAATGTTAAATTGTTCTAACAGCTGAATTATGTGCAATCTTAAAAATTTACACCTCATTTCTGATATAACTTTTTCAGCTTGGGTTTATAGACAGACGACCATTTTCTGCCTGTATCTTTCTTGTGATTAAAAGGACTTGTAGAATTGTGTATCTTCTCTGATTTATTTAATGGGCTTAAATGCAGGCTGGAATAAGTGGTATGTAACTGCAATAGGATTTTTAAAGAGATAATTTAAGGGCTCACTGGACAGCTTTGAAGGCAGTTAGTGAACATGCAGCTGCGTTTTAAATATAAATATATATATATATATATAAATTCATGTATGAGGGTTATGTAGTTATAAATAGAAGCTACAGGTGTGGAGAAGGGACTAGATACCCAAGCTGGGAATTTCTGTAGGAAATCTCCTATACCAACACAGCTGTTTAAAGGTTAGTGAGTCCAGGGCATGATCAAGTTACTGTCTCTGCTTCCTTCCTCATCTTCTTGTAGGCACCTTTGGAAATTGGTCTCAGGTCCCATATGGGTAAGGTGAATACATCAGGTGTTTCTCAAACATAGAGGGAAGAGCAGGGTATAAGAACTACAGTCTGTGATGTTTCAGGGAATGAGGGAAATTACCAGACACTTCATGAAAAGTCTTTTTTTTTTTTTTCTTCTTTTTAAGATTTTCCTTAGTAGCTTGGCAACATGTAATTCTCCAGTCTCCCAAACCCTGTCATCTAAGTTATGTTAGGATTCAAACAGCTAGCAGACTGTAAACAGGAGAGATTAGTCATCCTCAGATCCCCAGCATTACCATTTTGGAAAGAGGGAGAGTGGTTCCTGTACGACCCCGCGCTGTTTACATTGGGGTAGCAGCAGGGAAGAACATGGGAAAGTCAGATATAAATGGCACTTCAGAAAAAAATTGAAAACATTTGCCAGCACTGCAACCTACTACGTAATAGCTCCTGAGTGGTGCTGAGCACTGTCTCACAGATGCCCTTCAGTAGGATGAACCCGAGCATCACAGTCTAGTGAGCGGGAGACAGTCTGCTGCTCTGTTTGAGCTGAATTCCCTCCTCACCATGGTGACCAAGAGAGTTATATCTGATCTGCTATTCTGGCAAGGTCCTCCATCATTTCTTCTGTCTTCTCAGCGCAAGCCTCCTCATCAGCGTTTTCCAAGAAACCTCAATCACTCTACCTGACAGAGCCGGACTTCCTTCCAGCAAATGAACGCGAGGGCCCAACACTGTCTTTGGAAAAATATGTTCTTCCCTCCTGGAAGGACTCCAAAGGGCAGGCTATCCCAGAAAAACCTCCTTGAGGACGTGACAGTAGCTGCCCCAAGGCTGTGTTTCAGTTTGTGCAGATAACCAGTAAAACAGGGTAGGGTAATGGGATGGGTAAAGGTGGAGCCTTTCAGTGCCTAAAGGGGACTTACAAGAAAGATGGGAGCAGATTATTTTGTAGGGTCTGTAGTAACAGACAAAGGGATAATGGATTTAAATTAAAGGAGGGTAGATTTAGGATAGATATTAAGAAGAAATTCTTGGCTGTGAACGAGCCGAGGCTGTGGCACAGATTGCCCAGAGAAGCTGTGGATGCCCCATCTCTAGAAGTGCTCAAGGGCAGATTGGATCAGGTTCAGAGCAACCTGAGATAGTGGCAGGTGTCCCCAGGCATAACAAGGTGTTGGAATAGATGGCCTTTAAGGGTGCCTTCCACGCCAAATCATTCTAAGTCTCTCTGGTGCCATTTCATTCCGCCCTGGAGCACTGACTTCACAAATACACAGCAGGTCATCCCGAGGTTTCCAGCTCCAGCTCTGGGATTTGTAGGTCGGAGTGATGTTACCTTTAGCTGAGACAACCCAGTCTCAGAGGTGCCGTAAGAGTCATCCAAGCCCTCTGCTATTGTTCCTGCTGCTGTGTTTTGTCTGGGCAGCCCCAACTCTTATAAACAGGAAACCGGAGACTTGAGATGACTTCTCCGCTTGAATAGAGATTGGTACAAGTATTTGAGATTGTTGCCCTTCTTCCAAACAAAACTCATTTATATGAATATTCATAGGCAATTAAACTGTCGTGACTACTTAAGGAAATGCCTGGACTTACATATAGATTGATGTGCGTGTGTTTAGGCTACAGGTCTTGCTCCAGGACCTACGGATATCAATCTATTGTTCTGTCCTTAAGCTGCCAGCAGGCATGTTTTTTCTCCTGAAATTCTTCTCCCATAAATACCAAATAAAACTATAGTTTGTGCAATAGTCCCAGAGATATCGGTTGACCCAGACGGTATTTGTTTGCATGAGACATCTTTACAGCACTCCAGGGAAAAACCAGAGTTTCAAAACCAGAGCATCTATCCTCAGACAAATCTGCTGAACAGCGGAGCCGTATTTCCTAACTTCCAGGTATTTCTTTTGGAGTAGATACAGTAACACTTGTACATCATTCTGAGTCACTCCTCGTGCATATGTGCACGTTACATCCATTTTCTCCCGCGCTGACAGGGCATTGCCAAACGATTTAGTTTAGATAGGGCTGGCTCTTCAGCATAATTTTTCACACACACATTTTAGCGCCCTGAAAGCTGAATTCTGATTTACAACCTTTTTGGAATTTGTTTTTCGCCGTGGTTTATGCCAAAGATGTTTTATTCATATAAAACAAATGCCTGACATTTGTTTCATTAAGATATTAAACTTGCACTCCGTTTGCTCTCCTGGAAGACACCAGACATGTAAAGGATTGCCAGGCCAGGCTCTGGCGTGGGCACGGCTGAGGGACTTGGAAAATGGCATGTGAGCTCATCTTTTGCAGCTCTAACTAGGCAAGCCCTGTTCAGAGCCCTGATTCAGTGGCTATTAAATAAACCAGAAAAGCACCCAACCCCACCCTTTGCAGCTGGAGCTTTGTCTAAATGTGATAAGAGATCATTAATTTTCAATTCGACCTCAGCCTATAACATTCAAGTGGCCTCTTTGTTCTCATAGCAATGTTACAAGCAAGGTCTGAGTCAAGGGAACAGCAACGGAAATATTAAAATAGTCCTAAAAACCTCTTTACTCTTGTGATCTTGCTCCTCCTAACCTAAACTGAGCACACCTTATCCACTGGACCATCACAGCCCCGTGACATGGATTTCCTCTTGGTGACTGCTTCTTTCCCAGAACAAACAACCCTGGTCAGCCAAGGTGAGCAGTTGTGCAATGGTAAATAATGGATATTGAAACTCTACTGCGAAAACATGTTGTGAACAAATCACTGGGGCAAAGTTTATTTATATCAAATGTCTGCGTGTAGCATTTGTAACAATCCAAAGTCAGAATAAAAGCTGAAATTCACTGATTAAAGTGCTCGCTCTGAATAGCTCGTACAGCTCTGAATTCAAAGACAGAGTTGAAGAAGTTGTTATTACAATCCACTGCAAAAAGAGCTATTGTGAACCTATGGGCACATCAACAGCTGTCTATGGAAAATTATTATTATTAGAGAATAGAAAATGTCCTATTTTTAACAGATAATCCCAGAATCTGGGTTGAATTAGAATGAAGGAGAGCCCATCTTCCACATCCTTTTTCATTCAGGCATTTGGCAAGCTGAGACTTTACACAATGTAATTTAGGATGTTTAAATTGCTGTTTGTTACTGGCGGTTTCTCATTGCAATACCTCAAATACTTCAGGAGAGGACGTAAGGCTTGGGTCCTTCTGTAAATACACAGCTGCTTCCTATGGCTCTTAGGTGCTTTAGGCTGCTCAGTTTGGGTTCACAGGGTTGGAACAAGGTTGTTTTAGGGTTGTTTTAATGTGGTTTTGCTGCTTTCAAGTAAATCCAGTTTTCCATCAACTAACTCATCATTTGTACTGAAATCAACCTTTAAGTGAAACAAACCTTTAAATCCTAAGATTCCTCTCCATCTGACAGAATTAACAGGCCTGGATGGCACCAGAGGTTGGACTGGCAATCATTAGAGACCTCATTTTCTTTTCTCTGTGAATGCTCTAGGCGAAGAAATCCTGTTGGGAGATTGTCCTATCAAGTATAAGGAAAAGAGATGGAACACCTTGATTGTGTCTTCAGAAACCTTCACAGCCTGAGACCTGCTCAGAAGCCTTTGCAGCTACGTGGGCAGAAAAAATTTTGTATGTCAAGTAACTGACCTCAAGGAATATCTTCTTTAAGAGATCTGAACTATTTTGTGCAAGTTTAAGGGTATTGAAAAGCAAGGGAAGATGGCTTAACTCAGTTAAAATGTTTGGTGACTTCTAGTCAGAGTCAAGCACAAAAACTGTTGGGTTTTTTGACTGGGTTTTGGATTATGCCTTTAAGCTTGTAGGTATATGTAGCCTGTGAAAAAAAAAACCAACCCAAAAAACAGTGTGGGTTTGACAAAATTTCAGCTTCCTGATGATATGAGCTCAGAGAATCAGGGAAAGAAAGTAACATTATCTGGGTTCCACAACATTATGTGACCCATGTGAACAGCCCAGGCAGAAACTGAGACCTGATTACACTTATGATAAATATCCTTATGGGGGGAAAAATGTTGTGAAATACTTTCACAGACAAATGGTGATCTTGAGCAATTTTCTCCTGGTCAGTGGGCACTGCTGAAACTTGAGCCCAGCACTGATTTTGCTCTCTTTATCTCTGGTATTAATCTGCAGTGCTCCACTCTGTTCTGGAGTGATTATCAATGGGGTGATGAATTTAACTGCAAATATTGGGAAGAATTCTTCTAGATCTGCACTTTGTATTGCAGTTATTGATAGTTTTTATTGTTTTTCTTACCCAAACTTAAGCTGTCTGAATGTCGTATTAATTGAACAAATTCAGAACGGGTTAATTCAACAACTGGAAGGCTTATATTTATCACTGTTCAGTAATACTACCCAAGTGTCAGCTCTTAGTTTGAAAAATTCCTCTGAACTAGTAAACCAAAGAATAATAAAGATACTATAATTTTCTTTCACTAAAATAAATAGAATATTTTCCTAGTTAATTGTTTACATGTCTTACTCCTGTCACTTCTTTCCTTTCATCCTCATTTTTTCTTGTTTTCCTTTATTCACATTTCATCTCTTGAACTCCTTATCTCTCTAATCCCTTATCCTTTATGTTTTTGTTTTATCTCTCATTCCACCATTTTATTCCCTGTTTCCTAAGCCTATCTCCCTTTCCATGCTAGGCTCCCCAGGCTTTAAATGCCCTCTGAACCCTTTTTCCCTTTCCCCCAGTTCTCTACCTTTCTCTTCTCTTTCATTTTTCCTTACAGCAATCTCTGCAGAACAATACTAGAAGTTGAGCTGGCAAGCTGACAAAAAAGAACAGTTGGAAAGAAAAGTTTACTCAAAGACAGGCACACTTTTTTTAAGGAATAAAAAAAAATCTATAGGAAGGTGTTGCCAAATCATCTGCTTTTTCAGATGTGAAACTTTTAGCAAAGCTCTCTGCAGCGCTGATGTGAGGGAAGGAGCAGGAAACACTATCAGGTTGCCAGATGACTTGAGGATGGTGAGGTGGGATTCTTAAATGCACGTGACAGCAGTAATTCAGGATATTACTCCTCATGTAAAAATAGCTATGCAAAATTAACACAAAGGCTTTGGTATAAAAAGATAAAAGCCAGGAAACTCAGAGGCTGTGCAGCTCTTTTTATCTCATTTCATTTTGGTTAGGGGATAGTGGGGAAACAGCACAAGAGATAGAGTGTTTACATTGAAGCATCTGGGCCAAGGTGTAGTCATGACAAAAGGTTACTGCACTCCTGCTTGGCAAATGGGTGGGAAGAGCACTTGGGTATAAAGGTGATGATCTCAGGCTGGGGGCACACGGACAGAGAGGGGAAAGGTGAAAGGCAAAGATGGAATAAGTCATGCAGCAGCAAGTAGGCACCTACAAATCACGAGGTGGGTGTATGAACAAGAGAAAATCCCAGCTGTGACTTGCACAGGGGTGTGTTTGTTACTGGGGGCAGAGAAAACCACTTCAGGCTTTGCCTCCTAGAGTCTCAGCTTTCTAAAAGCCTAAAGAAATGTTCTTTCCCTGAAGCCCGAGCAGCTTCAGTTGGCAAATCTCTATTAGATTGCATTGGTTTACCCTGAATTTGAATTTCACTCCTGGAAATAACACGGTCATGTGAAGAGAGCTGTAGATGGGATTTCTTTTCCCATCCCCACCATCTGAGCCGATGACCCCAGGCCTTGACTTGCATTCCTAATAGGATAGGCCTTCCTTTGTAAGGATTCCTTAGCACCTGTAGGTTACGTGTTCAATTAGCATCTATAGCCTGAACCAAGCTGGGTTGCACAAGCTTTGAAAAAAGTAACAACCAAATGGCTAATTAGGTCAAATTTGGGGCGTATCAAACTTGACAGTGTCTGGCTTACATCACCGTGGATTTACATAATGGAACTTAACGGTGCTGAAGAGTCTGTTGTGTCTACTCTGATGACTCCATGGAAGCTCTTTTCCGTGATATTGTTTAAAACATGAAATTTTCACTCAGAAGAATATCTTCTTGATCACTTTTCTGTGTGTCTTGTATGAAGCAGGGCTTATATTGCTTATTACCTGGGCTACTAACACAATGGTATTACAATCAGTTATCTTATTTTTCAGAACTCAGTAATCAACGTCAGCAACCAATTGTTTAGCAAATTTCCTTTTTAAAACCAAAGCTATTTTTCAACTGTTTGTTCAAGTACAAAAGCCTGGGAGAGATGGCAAAACCCATGAGGACTCAAGGTAAATGCCTTTGTCTTTTCCAGAGATATTACCGACCAATGAGCAATAATAAAAAAAAAGCAAACAAACCAACAAAATCTTAAGTTAATAAAGTTTTATATTCTTACTGTGGCTTCCTCTGTCTTCTAGCAGCCCATCCTGTACATCAAAGGTCAGAAAGAACACAATGAGTCACTATCAAAACCCAAAGAATGCTTCGTGAACAATTACTATACATAAATTGCAGCCTGGTATTTCATTTCTGTGCCAACTCACAGTAATACAGCCCATTTCCTCTTCTTTTTTTTTTTTTTTTCACTGCAGCTTTTGTCCATAATAGCAAACAGCTTTGTTAATCTGCTCACAGAGCTTGACTTTGCTTTTTTTTGTTTTGGGGGGGGGAGGTGTGTACTTATACCATTGCCTTTTTGAGTAGTGGGTGGCAGTGGTATGAAATCTCTTGCTCCAGCTCTTTAGGCTACACTTCTTTGGTGTCAGAGTCCCCAGCAACTCTACAAGACTGCCAGGCTTTGTAGCCAAAAAAATCATTGGGAATAATGAAAGGGTCCTCTTTGGAACCCAGAATCAAAGTTTGCCCCTGAGAGGAATCAGCTGTACTTTAGCTCATTCCTAGCAGAGCCCTGTGCAGCTCTGAAACCTCTGCTCAGCCCTCAACACATCCACTGTCTGCAGGACCAACTCAGTTCAGCAAACACGTTACCTTGTACACTTCTATTACATGTGCATGTGGGACAAAACAGGCCTGTTTGGAGCCAAAAGTATCTCAGGGATCATCATCCTTGGTATCTCATCCTGCAATCCCCAGTTTTCCCACTTTTGGCAATACCTAGTGTCCATGACTCTTGCTGCAATCCCCTCAAAGAGAAGCAGAGACATTCATTCCCTTGTACAGTACAACAGCCAAGAAATAAAAAAAATCTTAAAAAAATTGCTGAACAAGTATCAGGAAGACAAATAAAGGAGAATTGTTTCTCAGAAGGTAGGATTTATGTGTGTGTGCAATTAAATAATGAAGGCAAACCCAGATTTAAAATGTCTTCATATTATTACCTACACACTCAAATTCACTGGTCAGTTTTAAGTAGTCTGCTGGTTAATATTTATTGCCTCTAATGAGCAATAATATGGACTAGAAAGTTGTGATGACAAGTAGCAACAACTGGCATTCTCTCAACAATTCCACAGTAAGAAAAGAGGGAAGTAAGATAATATCAGCCAGCTTCCTTCTGAAGAGGTTTGGTTAAGTCAGAATTCTTCATTTTAGAAAATTACAAAGCAAAACTACTTCAGACTACTATTCTACCTAGCATGGGAGGAAGATAGCAGATATTTTTAATGTTCCTAAAATAATCACATCCTATTGTACCCAGCTCTAGTAAAAGGTAGGCTGAAGTAAAACATTGCTTTTTTTTTGCCTGCTGAATTGTGAGAAATGTTCAAGGACCCTTTGCTTCAGTTCATAATAACAGAAGTAATCAGATGTGTTTGAGGGATGTATTCCATACCCTGGCCACATACTGCAACACAGGACTCAGTCAGGTCCAGGGCTTTGATTTGTCTTCAAAAATATTCAAATCAACTACTGTCATGAAGATGATTCCAAGAAGGGTTTGTGACTGTGCTTGCAACACACTTGACAAGTTTGGAGTCTAAATTTTAATTATTTACTCTGTTATTAACCCATGCAGTTTCCTGTTTTCAGTCTCTCAAAAGGAGGCAGTAGCACTTACATATCTTTGGGGATTAAGATCTAATCCTGTAGGGGCTCCAGGCTGGCAGCATTTTAACCTTATAAAAAACACCACTACAGCAATTGTGAATAGACATAAGTACCAACAGATTCTCCCAAGACTGGGATATATTAATAAAATGCTCTTCTGGGGCAAGAGTATTTTCACAGAATCATAGAATGGTTTCAGTGAGAAGGGACCTTAAAGACCACTTCCTTCCAATCCCCCTGCCATGGGCAGGGACACCTTCCACTAGACCAGGTTGCTCCAAGCCTCATTATCATGCAAATCTTATAAGTTATTAATTATTTATAAAAATGGCATGTATTTAGCAACTTTGAGTGAAAGCTGCTACAGCAGGCTAATTCATAAATCTATTTTGAGCCAAATTTCAGCAAAGCATTTGTAGCTTTTGAACATTCTTGGTTGATTAATTCTGAAAACCTGCATGTACACATATAATCTCCATTTTTGCATATGCTTATACCTATCTGCAAAGTACAAGTGGCATAAGCGCTGTGGAATTTGCATACATCCAAACAGAAGACTCAGTTCTCCAGGAGAACTTTCAGAATCATGACCCCTTCTAAGCTATACCAGTAAAATATAGAAAACTTGCTGTCACTTATGATGTAGAGCAAAATGAAAGTAGAGGTGATGAAAGTGCTTGCTTGTGAATGAGAGAACAATACATTCTTCAGTCCTTCCCTGCAAAGAAATATTTCTGCCTTTTTTTTTTTTTTAATTTTCTTTCTTCTCTCACACTAACTGAATGTGGGTGGAAAACAGTAGAAAAGGAAAGGGTCATGTTTGCTCCTCAAAATTTGAAGATGGTGTTTTTTTCCTTTGCCACAGATGCTCCGTGCTCATCAGTTGCCGTGTACTTCTGAGAGAGAAAAGAGAGAGAGAAATTGCCAATAACATTGGTAACCTTAAGTGTAGGCATGCATAAAAATTTGCTGAAAATTGGGTTGTGGTGCATGTTCTTATTTTAGATTTGCCCTTGTTAACGTCTTTTTAATAAACAGGTGCATACACTTCCCCAAGCTGTCACTGTTGTTTATCCAGTCTGCACACTTTAGAAATCTACTAATGGAATAGACCCAATCATCTTAAGGATCTGTGCTTTAATAAGCTACAGTCTCAAAGTTTTCAGGAAAATACTTTCTGGCACTATAGTTCTGCTGGATACGAGCTTCACAAGGTTTGCTTTTCAAGATTAAAAAAAAAAGCGACACAATTTCACTTCTAAGTTCAGCACAATGTAATAGAGAGTTTGGCACATGCTTGACTTTAAGATTAGCAACAAAGTGGGATGGATGTAGGGAAGGGAAAATGAAAAAGGTGTAAGAAAGGTGGAGCATCTCCAGAAATGGAGAGAGCTGTGTTGTTCAGCCTGGAGAAGAGAAGGCTCCAAGGAGACCTAACAGCACCTTCCAGTGCCTGAAGGGGCTCCAGGAGAGCTGGAGAGGGACTTTGGATAAGGGCCTGGAATGATAGAACAAGGTGGGAGAGTTCTAAACTGAAAGAAGTTAAGTTTAGCTTGGATATTAAGAAGAAATTATTGCCTGTGAGGGTGGTGAGGCCCTGGCACAGATTGCCCAGAGAAGCTGTGGCTGCCCCATCCCTGAAAATGTCCAAGATCAGCCCTGGATGGGGCTTGGAGCAACTTGGTCTAGTGGAAGGTGTCCCCTGGCCATTACAGGGAGGGTTGGAGCTGGATGGTCTTTAAGGTCCCTTCCAGCCCAAGCCATTCTATGATTCTGGATCCTGTTATGGGAACCAAACATTTTACTCTGCATTGCAGGTCTCAGCCTTAAGCAGCACAAACACCCTTTATTGGATCCATCCCATGGTTCTTTGAGAAGAGTGACCCTAAAGAAACTGATAGTTACAATCAATATATTAGAGAGACTTTTATTAATACCTACTTTGCTGTTGAAAGAGGTAAATAATCTAAAGGTATATAACTAACTGCAGTTGCATCTCACGAGTTTTAGATTGCATCACTGGAGATCAGTATTATCCAATGGTAGGTGGAACAGTAATTGCTGGAATTTCTTCTGAGTAATATCATGGGAAGAGTTTGTGCTTTTAACTCTTTGCTGAAGGTGTCAGTCTGATAGTCCTGGGGAATGAAATCTTCAATATCTATCTCAGAGAACCACAGAATGGGTAGGGCTGGAAGGGACCACAGTAGGTCATCTGGTCCAACCTCCCTGCTCAAGCAGGGTCATTCCAGAGCACAGGATTGCATCCAGATGGCTCTGGGATATCTCCAGTGAGGGAGACTCTATACCCCCTCTAGTTTCTGTTCCAGTGCTTGGCCACTGCACAAGGAAGAAGTTCTTCCTCATATTCAGGTAGAACTTCCTGGGCATCAGTTCCTGCTCCACGTGCTGGGCCACCAGAGCAGAGCCTGGTCCATGCTCTGACCCCTTCCTGCAGACACTGACAGACACTAATGAGGTCCCCTCTCAGCCACCTCTTTTCCAGGCTGAACAGCTCCAGTTCCCTCAGCCTTCCCTTGTAACAGAGATCTTCCAGCACCTCAAACATGTTGGTGCTCTCTGCCGGACTCACTCTAGGAGCTCCATGTACTGGGATCTCCAGAGGTGAGGGGAATGAAAACAGGAAAATAAACTTTCACTGTCACACTGAAGTTACTTGGAACTGGATAATCTTTAAGGTCCTTTCCGACTCAAACTGTTCCATGATTCTATGATATGTAAACCCAAAGTTACCTCTGTTCCTATATCAAAAGAGGAAAATTTCCAGCCATCACCAGCTTGGTTTGCAGTCAAGTCTATGGTCTGCATGTGAGAAGTCAAATAATCCCATATTTACAAGCAGCTCCTAAAGGGCTCTTTTAACCTAGAATTTCACGTGACTTGATGTGGTATGGGTTTCACAGTGCCCCATCAGGTGAAGAACCCCTGAGCAGCTTCTGTGCAGGTCTGAGTCACGGCGGTCCATAAGGAACTGCACTCACAGACTTCACTGCTAGCACTATTCCTTCAGATAAAAAGGCAATAAGAGAAAAACATTTTACAGCAGTGAGCCTGGGTGCAGGACAGATCGAGTGATTTGCCACGAAAAAAGTTGGAGGGCTCATTAGAGGCAAAGTTATTAGGCCAAGCAAACAGTTAATCCCTGTCACACAGAGGTAACAGAGTTGCCAGCCTTGAACTCTAAATTAAAGGCACTTTCTGAGCACCAGAGAAGTGACTCTTTTTTGCAGCTTCCTCAGTACCATCCATCTACCATAATGCTGTGGTGTTTTTCTTTCTTTAAATTCTGGGCTCCAACTAATTACTGGCAGGAAGTGCCTATTTTTATGCCATTAGTATGCAAATGAGTGAGAAGTAGAAAAATATTCTAAAGGAACTGTTACAATATCTGTCCACAGATTACTGGCCAATTAGAACATGGGATTAGGGCTGCGGGACCCCAAAAGAGTATGGCCAAAGTCTTTCTGCTTGGGTGCCTCAAGTGTAGTTTCAATGGGAACTGTATGTACACGGTCCTTTTCCTCAAAAAAAAAAGGGAAAAAAAAAGTTCAAGCCTAAATTGCCTGCTTACAAATGAGCACTTCTACACTCGGAAAATAAATGCCTTCACTTCCTTGCCTCAATTTTTCTATCCATAAATTGGGGATGAAGCATCCTGTTTGTCTGCGTTCCAGCACATGCCAGGGGCAAATTATTCAGCTGGACTGGAGGCCTCCTCATCTGTCACCCTGTCTGAAAGACACAGCCTTATAAAATTATTTATCATGTGCATGATAAATATTAAAAGATTTTCGGGTCTTACCATTTCTGCCTAGGTAAAACCCTTGAAGAACTGTCTGCTTTGTGACGTTTTCACATTTCCATAACTTGGCAGTGTCAGGAATTTAGAGGTGCAGGACAGTGGAAAGATATCAGAAAACAACTTTACTAGGATTTTTGAATCTAAAAACTTGTGAAACAAAACGCTGCATTATCCTAAGGGTATTTCTCATGCAAATCAGCCTTCTCGTCACTCTTTCACAATCACTGATTAGACAGAATAGGAAAAAAAAAACCTATAATCCTCAAGTTACTGGTGTTGATGCTTCTCACAGCTGTATTCTTTGGAAATTCTGCTTCGTCACTCCATTAGGTGTTACTCATTTTGACTTCCTATTTTAAAATATAAAAAAGAGGTTTCTGTCTACATATCAGAGATAACACCACATTAAGCTGAGCCAGTGTGACAAAACATTTCTCCCTTAAATAGTTTTCCTGGGAAGGTTCATTACTCGCTGTGGCCAGAAAGAGGGTTGATACACCTTCCTGTAATAATTACACCTCCAAAGGTGATCAGAGGCCTGGAGCACCTCTCCAGTGAGATAAGGCTGAGAGAATTTGGGTTCTTCAGCCTGAAAAAGAGAAGGCTTTGATGGAGTTTCATTGTGACCTTCCAGTGTCTGAAGGGAACTTACAAGAAAAACAGGACAAGATAATTTACAAGACCATGTCATGACAGGATAAGGGGGATGCGTTCAAATTCAAAGAGAGCAGGTTTAGATTAGATATTAGGAAAAAATTCTTTATTGGGAAAGTGGTGAGACCCTGGAACAAGTTGTCCAGCGAAGTTGTGTCTGCCCCATCCCTAGAAGTGTTCAAGGCTGGGCTAAGTGGTGCTCGGAATAACCTGGTCTAGTGGAAGGTGTCCCTGCCCATGGCAGGGGATGGAACGAGGTGGTCATTAAGGTCCCTTCCAACACAAACCATTTTACAAATCGATGATGATTTTATGATTACACCTGCTCAGCCTCTCCCAGGAGCTGCACCACCTGAAAAGGCTCGAGATCGGGAAAAAACCACACACCACCTACTCACATCTAACTGGCAACAGCCCTGATTGTCACTCTTTTCAGTTGCTTCTCACAGAAAACCATCTTCTTTCTAATCGCTTTTATTTAGCCCACCTGGTGCATAACTCCTTGTTATTCATTCCACCCACCTACTCCCAAAACTCTTGCAAAGGGGGTTTTTCGCTGTCCTCGCACGGTCTGTTTCCCTCTCCATCGCTTCTCTCGGGGCTCCTTCTCCCCGTGCCCCGCTGCGGCAGCCGCGCTGTCCCCGCGGAGCCCCCGGGGCCCGTCCCGCTGTCCCCGCGGGCAGGGAGGGTCCCCGGGCGGCGGGGCGGAAGGGGGGGCCGGCGCTGAGCTGAGGGAGGGGCCGGGACGCCGGCGCGTCTGTGCCGACGGTCTCCAGGAGGGAGTGAGGAGGAGGAGGAAGAGGAGGAGGAGGAGGTGAGCGCCCTCGGGGTGGGGTGAGGAGCGGGGCCGCCCGCGCCAGCCGGGAGGGAGGGAAGGGGTCAGCGGGGCGGGCACTCGGCGGNCGCAGCCGCCGCCGGGGCCCGGGCGCTCTGAGTGCTCCGGGGGACGGTGTTTCTTACGGACGCTCTTCTTTTGCCCTTTTGTTTTGACGTACAAGGTGTGCAGGGCAGGGGGCTGCTTTTTGTGAGCAGTTAAAGGGAGCGGCGGAATCTGAACCCAGTTTGATTCAGAGTATGGAAATTAAAATGTTCATACATGTAAACAGTTCTGCTGGTGAAGCTGTCTGGAAAAAAATGCGCCCTTAGTTTTGGTATTCTGTCAAGCTTTGTAGAAGAAAGAAAACAAAAACATTAAAAATATTACTTTAACAAAACGTGTATATTTTAGTGTATTGCTTTTATTATCTTAAGCTAAGAATGCCATGGAACAGAGCACTTTGCAGCAGAGAAGCTGCTTAAATATACTTTGTAAACATATCCCAACTTTAGGAAAGTGTGTCTGAGATGAATGGGACTTGGCAGATCTGCACAAATCTTTTAACACATGACTCTAGTGACTGGAGTAGCAGACTGGAGGAGAGAAACCTTTTTAAGGTGCAAAAGCATACACTTTGTTTTTTCAAAGAAGTGTAGGAAAGAGTTTGAAGCTTAATTAATGGTTCAGAGTTGAGCCCAATAGTCAGGTATCAGATTTTAGTGTGGATTATAACAATGGCTTGGCATAATTCAAGAGAGCTATTTTACTGGACTCTATTAACCTGGTTAACCTTAAATCTTAACCATGACAGAGTTTTTATGTAAAGAGCCGCTATACAAAGTACAATTTTGAATTTTAATTGAGGCTTTCAAGGCCTAATGTAGTGTGTGTTCTCGCCTCATCTTTTTTTCCCCTTCTTGAAAGTCCAGGTGTACTACAGGCAGTTTAAATGCTGTGAATCCAGGTTGCACAAATCAATTAAGGGCCTGTTGGATTTTAAATCAGTGCTTGTATTTGGGGTTTGTATGTATATAAGAAAGTGAAGGTTACTCTCAACATAGTGTAAACATCTTGGTGTTTACAAGCATTGAAGTATGCTTGTATTGCTTTGTAATTGACTTGTTTACAAACTCTCTGGTTAATTCACCCTTTAATGATTGATAGTACTGGTGGAACCTGGGAAGAAAACTCTGCTCAGCTCAGGGTTGGTACTTTACAAACAGAGCACCAACTTCCTCTCTCTGGGCTGATGAAATGCTCAGTTTGTTTTGTGGTACACCTGAATTTCAATCTCCTGGGATTTGTCCTGAGTTAATCACCTGTTAATTAACCCTTTTGGATCCCTTGCCTCCATTAGGATCAATAGAGTGCAACAGGTGCTGTTGGAGAAGTGGTGCTTTGTAGCTTGCAAAGTGCCTGTGTTACAGCTGAAACCTGTCGCTTTTGCTGCTAAGTCACTCAGATGCCTGCATAAAAGTTATACAACTTCCTTAATGTTGTTTTAAAACCAGAGATATAGACATATTTTAAAGACCTAGCTGGCTGGAGGCCCATTTTGGAGTGGCTGGTAAAAGCAATAAACTATTCTCAAACATTTCTGCTCAATAAAATTTGAGAATGTGAAAACAAAAAGTTCCTGGTTTAGCTTTTTATAAATGTTTTCTGTGCCCTGTGACTGCAAAGTGCTTTGAGTCCATAGCTCAGAGCCACATGCCTTGAGCATTTTAGGCCTCTGTCCCAGTTTGCAACATTGACTTTGTTACTTTTTATTTTGATCAGAGCAGTGAAGGTTTGTGGTCTCCGACCGATGTCCTGCACTGGTGAAAGTGTCTAAATAGATGATTTTTATCATCAAAACGGCACTTTTTAAGTTTACTTTCCTTAACTTGGGGCTCCTGGAATCAGCTCCTTGTGCAAAACCTGAATGGGTGTTGGAAGCTGTGTAAACACTAAGCACTTCCTGACACAGGGAAGGCCAGTAGTTCTAGAACCATTGGCTGTATTAAATTCCTTACTGTCTGTAAGCTGAAATCTAACTTGTAGAAAAGAAATCTGTATATGCATCTCATTGTTTGGCTTCACAAGATCAGAATACTTTTATCCAAAACATTACCATAAAGTCCAGGTTGGGAGAGCCATGGTGGTAAAGCATCTCTCCTGCAGCTGTTGAGCAAATATTTAATGTGGAATGTTGTTTTGAATTATCTCTTCCAGTTGCCGTGAGGAAATCTTGTCCACAGACTTGATATGTTACCTGGTTAAATGAATGTGGTAACTGCTGTTTCTATGAAAATTGGGTTTGTATATGTCACATATACATTCCTGCATGAACAGAATTGTGTTCTATTGTAGGGAAACACACTGAAAATATATTTTAAGGTTTGATTCTTAGTGGGTATGTGTGTTATTCTTAGTTATAGTAGTGGTAAGTGTTCAATGCCAGGGTGGATAGGGCTTGGAGCAACCTGGTCAAGTGGAAGGTGTCCCTGCCCGTGGCAGGGAGTTGGAATGAAATGATCTTTAAATTTCCTCCCAACCTGAACTGTTTAATGATTCTATTCTATAATGCTGGTATAAATAGCTACATCTTAGTGTTGACTGCTCTCCTGCTTGAGACAGGAGCTGTTGTGTTGTGGGACTAGTAACAAAACCAAAGCAAGTGATTTGCTGACTTGAACAGAGTGAGTCTCTCATTGTTTGGAATTAGTTGTATAAGCCACTATTACTTTTAATTTAAAAAAATTGCAAAAGTGAAGCACAAACTCTAAATATATACTCAAGACTGTTAGGAACTCATGCAGCATGCATTTTAGGAAAAAAAAAAAGCTGGCTACCATGGTTTTTTATTGCCATTTGTATGTGAGAAATATTCTCTACCAAGTTTTTAAAGCAGGAAAATCACTTTAATCTTTGGTGGCAGAATTGTTAACGAGGGGCTGTGGAGAGCCAGCCTTGGGCTGCCCCCAGCCATCTGTAAGTGGAGCAGTTATCAGTGGGGAAGTGGAGTCTGAGTGCTGCAAGGACACAGAACCTGGTGTGAATTTCACTTCTCCATGGATTTATATCAAAGGATGCCTTAAAACGTACACCTTAGCTGGCCATATTGCTGCATGTCAGATGTGAAAGTAAAAATAAACGTGTGAAGCACCAGGCAGAGTAGGAAATGTAAATCTGAAAACCATGTTTCCAGTCTATTATCCTAAATCCTGGACCCCATCTATAGGAATTCATGGGAGCATATATATGCTTTATTTTTGATCAGCAGTATTTCCTGTAGGCAAGAAATCAAAGATCTTTTCAAGTTATAAATGACAATAAGTAGGGAAGCCAGTATTTCAGATTGCTGGTATTTTGGGCATGAGTAGGTCTTTGATGTCCAAATGAGAACGAGAGGAATGTCTAAAATTAACAGTGAAGTATGTAACATTAATGATGAAATGCAGAAGTTGGAGAAAAACAGGCAAGGCCAGGCACAAAGTGTGGTTTGTTTTTTTTTTTTCCCCGAATAATTATTTTTTTAGGGTCAAAATACAGAACACAAGCAGTTTTGATACATAAATCCCGAAGTAAGTTGATCTTGTATAAGCAACTTTGATGTAGATATTTGTGTGTATATTATATACTGCATATAATCAAACATGCAAAATTTATTTCATATGTAATTTGCTGGATTATAGCTTTGCTGAATTGTTGTGAAAAAATTAATGTTTGGGTGACCAAAAAAAGGGGAATTTAGTTAGCTTTGCATCTGAAAACATCTGTAGGTATTGTGGCTCTACAACAGCGTGACCAGTGTGGCTTCACGTGCTGTTTTCCAGTTTTGTTCCGAGATTATTTTTGGGCAGTCAGTGCCTGCTTGTGCAGCAGGTTGTCTGTGTTACTGGTGCTCAATGTTACAGGTATGAAATTGCCCTAAATGCCATGGGAAAGTTTTCTTCTTGGAGGTGCACCAGCGGTTCTTAAGAAGGTCACTTTGGCCATGCCTCTGGCAACAGAAAAAATGTGGTGGTCATGGTCTTGATGGGTAAAACACCATCCAGAGTGCAAGATTCCTTTCACAGTCATTTTTAGAAGCTGTCATTGAGATAAAAACACACCCTCCAAGTTCACACCTAAGTAACTGGATGCAGATTTAATATGATGCAGTGCTTTATTCCTTCTTGGGATGAAATCCATGTCCCATATTGGGCATGACTTACCCTGGCAGGATTCAGCAGTCAAGCACGTTGGAATGAAGGCTGAAGACCTTGTTGTTGCCATGCCTTTTTTTCTTTAAGAACTGGGAATTTTGGTTAATCCTCCTAAAGCCCAATAAAATGTGCATATTAGAAACAGACCTGTTGTAAAGCCATTGTATGGAAGAACTTCCAGAATATTGCAAACCTTTGTGCATACATGCAAAAGGAAATGTTTGGGAATGCTTAAAACTCAGAATGGAAGATTAGCCAGAGCAGTGGTGGTGCGAATTAGCTCCATTTCCAGACCACCTCTTATAAAAATATCCCCTTTTTCCTGTTCTTTCCAATCAGTTTTGTCAGAGAAAAAAAAAGCTAACCTTGGAGTTGTGTGTTAATAACTTTATTGTGGAGTATGTGACTATATAAATCTTGAATCTGTTTTATTGGTGTTTATTTACCAGGTGCCACCTTTGTAAATAAAATAGAAATAAGGTCTCTGTGGCATAGTGAAAAGTGTTTTTATAAGGATCTTGACCAGTGTATATATATATAATTAAATGAGTGATCTCTCAGAAGCACCATAATTCCCATAATTTTAAACCAAAAATCTTAATTGAAGTATAGCTCGTCATTTCTTTTGAATTGTATTTCCTATGTATCTTTCTGCTTTAATATTTACTTTACGTACAAATATGCTGGAAAACAAAAATTCAACAAGTAGTTGAACATATTGCATCTTCTATATTCTGGTTCTTTTCAAGGTTTACACAAGGAATATGCTGTGAGATGACTTTGCAAAATAAGAAATCCATCAAAATCCTGTGAAATTCTGTGTTTTGTGATTTCCCAGTTGAAAGTTTTCCCTATCTGACTGCAGGATTGCAGTTTAATACAGCAAATTTCAGAGTACAACTTGTGTTTGGTCTGAGTTAAAGTTCTCCAAATAAACAATAACATCAGCTTGTTGACTTTACAGAATAATTTCTTGTCCTGATCTTGCTTTAAGAAAACTTTAATGAGAAATATTCTCTTGTTGCTGTTAAGTCAGTTTTCTTCTTGTTGTGATTTAAATGTAAAGGCAAGATTTATGGAAATGACTGCAGGGTGGTGCTGGCCTAATTAGTCATTATTTCTGGCTAGGCATAAAAAATGGTTGTTCTTGTGGCTAAAACTAATAGTGTACTTTGTATTTAATCTGTAGGTCTTTTGTAAAACAAATGGTTGTGCTAAAAACTGCAAAATACACACATTTAAAGTTCATATGCTATTATTTTGTATGCTGTTTTGGCATGTGATTTAAATTTTTCATTGATAGTTATATTTACGATTATGTATATTGAAATATATATATTCTTTAAAAACCAGGAGGACTAGCTGAGCTGGAATTTGTGGTAGAAATTTTTGAATTGATATGGCTTTTCTACCAGTGTCTATTCAAGGATTAAACACAAAGCTCTGCAGTGCTTTATAAGAGTACTAATACCTAGTACAAGATTTTNAAAGTGTCTAATTCCTTGTACAATTTTTTTTTTTTTTTTTTTTTTGCGCGAAGAGTTTTAGGATTATCCCTGTGATATGTTCACTGTTGGGCTGAGGGGTGTCTTTTAGGGCTTTCTTTTTGTAGGCCTTGTTGTGATAAATTACCAGTAATTGGTATTTCACCCAGAAGCGACCCAGGTGGCTTAGGAATTCCACCACCTTCAGCATGTGGAATGTCTGTCCTAATCAGGCTTAAGAGAGGGGGGCATTAACACAGTAATGATAGAAACCTGCCTTCTAAAGGAAAATATTCAGCAGGGCATGTGACACGAATGCTTCTCTGTGCCTTTGCCCTCTCCTTGTCTAGCCATAGCTTTTGGTCAACCTCAGTGACCACAGGAAGTTGCTGAAGCACAAAGATGCTCTTGCACGTTCCTCTCTGTGAATCCATTTCGTGATTAAACTTTTAAAAGTCACAGCCCCCAATGTGCAACTGCAGTTTCATGGTAGCTCTGACATTATTTTACTATTCATGCTGTGAATTTCATTCTATAGTAAAATGAATATTATATTGGCCTTTTAAGTTGGTTGTCAGTGGAGAATAGAGAAGCTACACTTAGAGCATCTGTATGCAATCTTGGTGACAAGTAGGACCCTCTGGAAAGCTGTTACTGTTGGGGCAGAACTAATCATTCCATGTGAAATTATATAAGGAGAATTAGCTCTGACTCTACCTCATTTCCTTTCATACTGCTGTGAAAATAAGCTTAGGAACGTCAAACCTTCCCTCCTTATTTCTCTAAATACTTTGTTAAATGCTTCTTTTTATTAAGGCTTATTTATTAGAGGTCCTAGAAAAGAAAATATAACTTGTCTGTGTATGTAGGTGCTAATGGGATGTGCGTCCTTGCCCAATGTGGCAGTTGTGGTTTCCTTCCCAGGACTGGGTTCCTGGGATCAGTTGCTGTTGCCTTCTCTATACCTTGACTTTATTTCCCTGGCGGATCATTCTGAGTACTCCACATTTAAGGTAGCATGCTTCATGTGAGAGAAAATTGTCAATCACAGCCTGCCTGCGCTATTTAGAAAAGAGATATCAAAAGCCTGCTTGGAGCTCTAAGGAGCAGTCAGGTCACCTGCTGGGTTGCCTGGCAGGAGCCTAAACTCGTGCAGCCTTTAAGTTTAGGAAGGAAAACAGGGATCTCTGGAGGTCATCGCTGTGTGCTGAGGCCCTGTACTGTATGTGTGAGCATGTAGTTCAGTGTCAAGCCAGAGAGAGATGTACAGGCCATTCCTGACATGTTCTTCTTACTAGATCTTAAAAACAATCAGTGGAGATTTGTGTAACCCCTCCATAACCTAATCCCTCGTTTAACTATCCCTAGAGGTAGTATATTTCCTCTAATACTATTCTAATTTTTTTCTTAACCTGTTAATCTTCTTGGGTTGAGTTGTTTTTTTTTTCTTTTTTCCTGCTGTGGATGTTGCACTTGTGGGGTATGATTCTTGTAACTGCTGTTAGCCTGCTTTGAAGTCTGTCTCCTCTTTCTTAACCTTTTTTCCTTTTTTTTTTTTTTTTTTTTTGTGTACTCACTGCTTAACTCTCGCAGGTAGCTTAGGTTTTCTTTTGAACTTGTTTCCTGCACCTGTGTTGAGACCTGAGCATAATGTACAACCTTATGATCAGTGATGAACAGAATAAATCTTACCATCTTTTGCATATGATGTTCCTATTGCTATTATTATTATTATAAATTTGCATTTTTTTCAATTTTGGCATTCAGTTGAGTATTAAAGCCCCAGTTTCAGTTCTGCTGTTAATCCCTTAGTCCCACTTTTCTCAATTCTGTTTCCCAGAATGCTTGCAGCATTTCCCAGGTAACTACCAAATTTTGCAATGATGTTGTTTATTATCCAAGTAACAAATGAAAACATTAAATATTCCTGCACTGAAAATGCCAAGAGGAAGAAGCTTATTATATTCAGAGTGCTTCAACCTGTACCTTGTTGCAGACCCAGCCTTTAGAGCTGGAGTCACAGAATAGTTGGGTTGTGTTCTGACTCCCTCATTGTCTTTGGGGCCGTTGCTAGTTTTGGTTCTTTCTGTTCATGCTGGTCTTGCACTGAGAAGCCTGAAACTGGACAAATTAGATCTGATGTCTTGTAGCTATAGGTGTTTAGGGAGGGAATTTTTAATGAGTTAAAAGAAAAAACCTTGGAGAATGTTTACATGCATCAGCACTCCTCAGTGATCACTCAGGCTCTCTTAGTGGTGTGTAAAAATCATCTTTAATTATCCTTCTGTGTCTGACCCACAAATGGTCATTCTTCATGGCTGCTAGGTGAACACTTTTAAAAAACTTTGATCAATCAGGTCTCAAGATTTGAAGTGTTATTGTGTGAAACATGTAGACTAGGGAGGAGGGGAATAAATGCTCACTGCTTCAAAAACCTTTTCTTTCTTGGTGCTTGCTTGGAACATAATCTGCAGATATGTTTCTTTTATGTAGGTGTTTTACTACACCTGATGTGATCAGAAACACTTTATCCTCTGCATTGGTATTTCCAAAACCAAAGCAACTAAGAGGTGCTGACAGAGTTGGGAAGTCACAAGGACTGTGGCTTACAGTTAAGGCAGATGTGATTGCAACATCTGTGCCTAGGAAAGCTGCAGTCTGATCTGCCTTCTGTCTTCAGGATTTCTGGGATTCCAGAAGCAGAAGTGGTGTAGATAAGACATGTCCTCTGAGGTTTTGAAAGGCTTCTGCTCAGATTGTAAAGCTCCTCCTTATTAGGCCCACAGGAAACACATCTCCTCTAGTACAGCCAAATTGGTATCATTGTTAAATACTTCTCCTCGGGTTCTCTGGTGGTAACTTTGCTCCGTGGTGGGGTTATTTGGGATGAAGAGCCTCTGTGGCTGTTCTGTGTATTCACTAGCTGAGTGTATTACTGGCATGTAACTGTGTGTGGTAATTCTGACTTGGAAGCTGTGATGTGATCCAAAAAACAGTTTATAGAGGGTTTTTCACCTTTTTCCTTAAATTGGACTCTGTAGGCCTGAAATTTGGGACTTCTAACTTGAAATCTCCATTAGAACACAATCTAGTAAATAGGAAGAAAAACCCCAAAGCCTTGGCATCAGACAAATGAAAATTCATTTTCTTTAATGACTCTCCCCTTTGCCAGCTGTGTTCTTGGAAAATGGGTCTTTGCACTTGGTTTGTTTTCAGTGCAACAACTGTGTTGGTTTTTGGATGCCGTAAAATTGTGCTTTTTCCTCTCTGGGTTATGAAGGAAGCGTTACCCTTTCCCTCATTTCTGCACAGTAGTTGTGGGGCTGCTTCCTGACCTTGGGGCTGTTCTTCCACTGGGGCTCTCTGCTTGCTGTGCTTCTCCTCTGCTGTTGTGTCCTGCTCTGAAGGCTGTGCCAGGTGAGATGTGCTTGCTGTTCTTTCCCCTTACAGGTGAGCTCCTCTGGCCCCATGTGCAGCTGGTGGGAAGAGAGAAGCCAGTGGCCTTCCTTTGTTCCATCTGTACCTTTGAAAGGACTTCACTCAGAGCAGTGCACGGCAGGCAAAGCAGGTATGATCTGTGGGAGTCCAGCAGCAAACACTTCAGAAAAGCAAAGATATGCTGCTCTAAGTTCACAAATCTGTCCAGCAGGAGAAACAGTAATTAAGACATTAAAAAAGTAACTGCATGAAACATTAAGACAATGTCCACATGACCAAAGCAGGTGGTTTGCATAACTCCTTTTATGCATAGTTTTTATGTTGCTGTCATCATAACAATACATGACAAATGAATATGCTTTTCTCTCAGTGATGTTTAAAATTTGATTACCTGAATATTGATGTTGTTCAGTGCTTAGAAATATTTGAAGAGTTTTGTTCTTCACTAGATTGTACACAGAGTAATTTTGGAAGTTGAACAGTGTATTTCACTGCAGACTATCCTAAAATAAGTTCTTAATAGTCTGGATGTATTAATATTCATTTTTAGTGTTTACATTGGTAAATGTTAGTTATTAAATTCTGTTCAAGATGTAAACTCTATTCTGTTTTCTAACATCAATTATGCAAGTTTGAAATTCTCAGTTTCATTTTAAGGTAGGGATTTTTATTTGTACGTAGCTGTTGAAATAAATTACCAGTGCAAGAAAACATTCTCCTAATAAACGAGGGATGCCTGGAGTTGGCTCTGCTAACTGAGACAATTTAATTCATCCATCATCAGGGATGATGTTTCTTAGCAACACAAAGTATTTTCACCCGGGGCGCTTTCACAAACTTTCACATTTTTCTTCAAATACAGCCTTGGTAGTGTTTTATGTGACCTGAAGTTCGTCCATCTGTCCTGAAGCTCCCAATACTTTGCCATTCTCTCCAGTGATCAAATGATCCAATATATGGGGTTTTTTTTCAGCTTAATAATACACAAGTTGACTAGAGAATCGTTTTGTATGTCAGGTTTTTCCAAAGGGTTCTGGGAAATTATGTGTTGCTCTGTATAGCAAAGCTAAAAGTTATTGAAAATGTGTTACAGTTTCATAATAAAACAGAACTGAAAATTATTGGCTGGAGAGCCAGCTAAATGCTTTCTGATAGCCATAGCCTCAAGGGGGATACTTGGATCATTTGTAATAAAGGGATATCTTTGATATCTTTTGGTGAATTGACTAGTATTCTGTTTAGATCATTATTTATGAAAAAAACTGGCTTGGTATGCAATGTTACATTATCAGATTGTTTGGGTGTAAGAATTGCCTTAATGAATTGCCAGAATTTTCCATGTTTATTCTTTTCATGTGCTGGATGAATTTAGAAGAAGCTGTTGATCCATTAAAACTACCTTTACTTTTTGCTTTCCGTTTTTCCAACATGTGTGGGGATGATTTGATCAGTGTAATTACCACCTGGGGAGACTTGGCTTGCTCAAGAAACCCCTTCAGGTATGTAACAGGTGTTATTCAGTATGGAGAGCACACATTTTCCAAGTGCAATGTGTTATTTTGCTTTGAGAAATATTGTATCTTAATTTTTTGGTAAACTGCTCAGAGAACTTCTGTTATGTGAAGAAGTGACTAAGCCTTTGCTTCTGTCTTGCTTTGAGAGGAAAAGTTTTAGTGATTCTTCTTTGTGAGCAGTGCATAATGTTAAGTGTTTGGAAAATGTTGTGATGAAGTAACTAGTACTCAGTTTATTTCACAGAGAAGGTGTACAGAAACCCTTTTAAATCATGGGAAAAGAAATTACAGGAACACTGGTTTGATTTTTCCTCTTAGGTAGAAAAGTGCGGCGTTGTAGCTCATGTCACCTTTGCTTTAATTTACTGAGTTTTCATGTAAGCACATAAAATCTTTGTACACATATGCAAGAAAATTAAAGGGACACTTAATTGTACGTGCAAGCTGGGACATCTTGTTTGAGCTGATCTTATTGCAGTGTGGGTGTTTCATGCCTTGGTGTTACTGTCCAGAAAGATCTCCAGGTGGTCCCTGAAGTCCTTTGAAGAATCACCTAAGTTGGAAGCTTTTTTGTTATCCCAGGGAAAACAGTATCTGGAAAAAAAGGAGAGAAAAAATCTTTGGCTAACCAAACCTTAAAGTCTCAAGTCTTTGAAAGCAGCAGCACTCACTTGTCTCTGATGTTGCCTTACCTGTAAGTTGGAGCTGTGGCACCTTGCAGGATGGTCAGGCTCTGTTTGCTCCTGCAAGGCTTTGTTGCATGTGGGGACAGACTACCTACATTTCTACCTCTGCTTTAGCATCCTGGGGTCATCTAGGAAGCTCCAGAATCAGTTGTAGGCTCTCCTTGCCCTTTCAGGTTCTGTTTGAAACATTCCTTGTAGTCATGGTGGCTCCTTGAGGCACCTGCACAGTCTCATGTCAGGGATGTTTCCTGCAGGCTGGTGTTTGCCCTGCAATAAAATAATGTAGTCATGTTATAGACCTGTATTTGCATCCTGGTGCAGGCAGGAAAGACTGACATGAAGGCTGCTAATTCATCTTTCAGAAAGTTAAATTTAGAAGATTAAGTATTGAAATTGCTCCATTATTGAGATGTTGTTTTTCCACCTGTAACCCAGTGTCTCAGTTTACAGAGCTAACAAAGACTGCCACAGGCAGGTAAGCACAACCTGTTTCACGTGAAACCAAGCTTCCCAAATACTCTTCAGAAATTAGTCCAAGAACAGTTTAATTTTGAGGAAAGCTCTGCTTGGGGTAGAGAAATGAAGAATTCCATGGGATTCACAAGCGAAATACAGGTCTCTGCTGTGAAGTACTGGAAGCAGTGCTGGTGATATGTTAGTTTAGGGTGGAGAAGCAGAGAAAGGGCATCTAATAATTTTAAGTAAATTCCCTTTACTTGGGAATTTTTTTTTGTATAGCAGATTGGTTACTGAGTATAGATAAATTGGAACACTGTGTCACTTGAGTGCTGTGCTAATGGCAAATTAATTTCTAAATGTTGCTTTTAAACCATAGCTTCTGTTGCCTTAGTGAAGCAGCCACCCTTAGCCATGTTCTTTCTCAACTAGGGATTTTCCCTGTATTCTGTGCAGTTTCCTATGGTTAGCTATAAGGACATGAAGAATTGATAAAAATTGTCTTTTTGAAGGTAGTGAAAGGTCTGGAGTCACTCTGATAAATAGAGAGGGATAACTTGTAACGAGAAACACACAGTAGTGTCAAAACTGTTGTAAATTTTCAAAAACTACTTTTCATCTTCATCCAACCATGACTCAAATAAAGAACATTCCCTTTATGGCCTGAAGCTCAATACAAGTTGTACTTTGCTAGCTTTTGGTTAAAGCAATGAACATATTACTTGAATTTTAGGAAAGAGAATTTGAAAATGTACTATATTTAGGGCTTAGTCTTGAAGTTATAACTAGCGATTCTTGCTGTTGTTGCATGTTTCAGTTTTCGTGTGCAAAGAATGACATGATCAGAGTTGTCACTGGGAACACTTAGTTTTTCATGCAAAGTATTTTTGGGCAGCTTTTATTTGGAAGAATATAGGATGGAATATAAAGAAATGAGCCTAAGAAATTATCATTTATGCTAAAAATATAATTGTTTGGTTGCTGTTGCTTCAGTTAACCTCTGAAAAAAGGTGAGTGTAGATTAGGTGAGTGTAAATCAGGTTAAACTAGTTCTCAAACTGAGTGTTTGACCTTGGAATACTCGTCATTTAATGTAGTTGTCTTTTCAGATACTTGGGAATTCTATGATTTTATTCTTATTGGAATAGGAATAAGCAGTCAGTTGTTCTGATACGTGTTGTGTTTGCATCTAACTCACATGATGTGAGAGTTTGTGCAAAAGCAAGTGATGTGATTTCATTCAGCCTCTCTAATACCCAAGATTATATTGTCAATAAAAATCATAATTTCTCTGTTATTGAGCTTTATTCCCAGCCAAGTAATAGCACATGGAAATGTTGGGGCATTTTTAGTTGCTATATTTTAAATCTCTGTTTTGGATGTGCCTACCTCCTTGGCCCAGACTCGTTGGAAGATTTAAGGAAAATGCTCTTCCAAGCAGGTCACCCAAGACATGGATGTGGGAGAGGTTGAACCTCAAATGTTGGTGATGTTATTTTGACACAGTGGTGGGTTTACAGAGGCAGAAGACTTATTGCTGCTGGGACTCTTCTGTGGTATGGCATGAAAGCCAGTCTGGCATAAGTGTTTTATGCTGTTTCAGCCCTTGAGTAGTTCTTGGCCTCCTGGCTGAAGCTCTGCCTCTGTTTTCCAAGTATTTAATTGCAATAAAAATTCAGGGGATCAAACTTTTGGTATTTTCAGTTTGCTAGGCTGAGCCTTCAATCCAACCTCCTTTTGCCCCTGCTAACCACTTTTCTACACAGACTTCTATAAAACTTGTTCGTGTTTTTTCACCACCTCTGCTTTCATCAGGTAACTGTCTCATTACTGTGATACCGGTGTCTTCTAACCCCAAATCTCTTTCTAGAAACTCCTTATTTTCTCCTTTATTTGAAGAGTTTTCAGGTATTATGTCTTATTCAAAGAAAGCAATTCTTAAAACAGTCTCAAAATGTAAAAAGGTTGAGCTGTTTGCCACAAATTTTACTTAAATGGGTTTTAACTCCCCAAATAATGTGCTTTTTTATTTGTCAGTGTTGCCATTTGTGAAGACTGATACAACTTCAGTCCTTTTCTGTATGTTTGAAGTAAGGGAAATGTAGTAGGCTGTTGCTAGGTCAGACCCCACCCTAGATTAAGCACTGTTTTGCTGCAGAAATTCAGATGATACAATGTGAGTTTTGGGTCTAGATTTTATATTGCAGAAGACAGTCAACAGCCTTGAAGAGTTTTTTTTTCTCCATGGGACAGAGTAACTGTGGCTTGGTGTGAAACTAAGTAATGCTTCCCAGTTAGGCAATTGGCACACTCTGCACCTACTTTTCCCAATCCATACTGTGTGGTTTAGTGATTTCTGCAGTCAGGGCAAGCTATAATGAAACTTGTTTAATAAATTATAGTTTCTCATCAGCACAGTAGTTTGAGAATAAGAGAAATGACTTAACATTGGGTGGGTACCTTCTCATTCAGTAAGCAGCACCTCCATTATACATTAGTTTTGAAAACAAGCTAATAGCATGTGTGTATGTACATGTATATGTGTATCACAGCATGGCTTGGAAGGGACCTTAAGGACCATATATATAAAGTATAGAATATTCTGAAATAGGCACAACTGAATCCTAGATATAGAAACAAAAAGTGACCATCAAAATAGTTGTGTATCCAGTGGTAATGATCTGTATTCCATATGAAAGGCTGACCTTTTTAGGATCTTTTCTTCAGAAGTAAAGAACAGGCTGATCTGTTTCTCCCACAGTTGGAAGGGCAGTTGGAAATTTGGTTGATCTTGTTTTTTTCAGCATAACTATCACAGGGGATGATAAGGCCAGTTGCTGACATTGCAGAGGACTCTGCAGCCCCAGGCATCTTCCACTATGTGTGAAGACTGATTTTGGTTAATGCAAAAAAAAATAAAAATGAAGTGCCTAAGTTCAAACTGATTCAGAACAGGAAAAGTACAATCCTTTCTAGTGACTTAAAATGTGTGTATGAAGCTTATATATGATTGTTCATATAAATCAAGGCAAATGGGCATTAGATTACACGTTCATTATTGTGATTATCACTTGAATTGCTTAGCATTGTAACCTGGTAAGCATTGGCCAGTGTTGTATTTAACTGTAAAGAAAGTATTAGAAAATTATAGTCTGAATTTCATTTATGGTCTAAAGCTCTGCAACTTGGAGTTTGAGGCAGAGAGAGAAATTATTAAGAACCTGCACATTCTGCATGGGGGGGTTTTTACATTTGGTGATCTCATTACTCAGGTATAAAGCAAATGTTTTACTGCAATAATAATATATTCAAGATGCCATTTTTAGGCCAATATAAACCTATTTAAAATATCCTATGTTAAATGCTTTCCTGTGGCCAAGTGAATTTTGTCCACACAATTGTGTAACTTTGGCTTAAGCCACTTTTCAGCTTCCAGCCTCTCAATTGTTCTCTAATCTATGGAGTACAAAGAATTAAATGTGTCCAGTCTTATTAAACTTTTGGTTAATTTCATTATGATCAGGGAGATGATTTACAGTTTGGGTTTTGAGATGCGGACCATTATTATTTTTGTGGGCCGTCTCTCTTCCCTTTGCCTGTTCACTCCTGAGTGGGTGAAAAGGTTCAGGAGTATGTGGAGAAAATGCTCAGGTCAGGACTGTGGTGTGGTACAAGTGGACAGTCCTACATAATTCTCTGTCTGGCTGGACAGTGATTCTGCTTGGAATTATGGCTTTAATGTTATCCCTGTTGTGAGAGGAGCTGACGATGTTTCAGGGTCACAAGTAAAGTTCCTCACCTGTGACTGATGTTGGGATACACAATTAAATACATCTCATTTCTTCCATGCATAAGTAGATCTAGGAAGGCCTGGTAAGTGTGGAATTAGTGTTTATTTCATTTTGTGTTAAATTAGACCAGTCACTAGTTTTGTTCCGGGATTCTCATGCATCTTACACAGCCGTTCCTGCTGCTTGTCCTCTCAGCTCTCCCAGTTTTTGCATTAGTGTGTGCTTTGTGGCACATGATTTAACATCAGTAAAAAAACTCCGTCAGACCCTCTTAGTGCTCTAATCACTTAGAATACTTTTTTTTTGCAGGTGACTGATTTTTGAGGGGGGAAAAAATTCCATGTATTTTCATTGTTAGTGGAAACTGCAGATGGGAACCTCAAAGAGGAACACCGAGGGGCATCCTCTGTAGGTTGTCCACAGTAAGTTTGGTCAAGAAAAGAAACAGTTTAAGGAATGTGACGTGTGGTTCTTGATGCAGAAAAAAACTTCTCTATGCCTAATATATTGGAAAACATTTGTTCAAGTGCAAGTCTCCCCTATGCAATATCTTCCCCTGTAGTATTATTAAGGTCAGTATCCATGTAGGTTCTCATCCATACTCAATGTGGTGCCTGAGGTCAGCTTTGGCTTGTTAAATTCAACTTTGAAGAATGTTTTGTCTGGTCCTGTTAAAAAGCATCTCTGTAAGTTGTTTGTTTAGAAACTTAATTACTCCTGCTCTTCCTGGGCTTGTCTTCAGTTCCTGCTTAAAAAGTAGAGGCTTTAAATGAAACATTGTGTCTTGTTTCACAAGGTTTGTGGAAATAATCCTTACGTGTATACATACTCATTGACTGCTTTTTGGTATTAATTTGAAGGTGAATGTTTTCAGTTCTGAATGTTTAGTAGACTTTTCTGTGTGAAAAAATGTGTTGTGAGTTTTGTGGGAATAATGACTGTGTTGTAAGCTGATGAGTACTAGAGTCTGTGATCCAGGGAGGAATTACCAAAATGCTGTTTCATAAAAATCAAATAAACTCTGTGACTGATCAAGTGGGCAAGTTCACGTGTCCCTGTGGTTCTCTGAACATCCTGGCTTGACTCATTACTACCAGAAAGGTGTCTGCACTTCATCATGTGTTGGCATGTTCTCAGTATTCCTCTTCTGTATTATTTCTTGATAGTTCTTTCATTAATCCTTCAAAAGTGCTGGGCTGCCTAATGGAGTCAGAATAAAAATGATGCATTTTCAGAAAGTCTTCCAGTGTGTTCTGTTTGCCTTCTGCATCTCACTTTAGTGTTAATCAATTAAGTGATTCTGATTCTAGTCACTCCCCAGGTTAGATCTCGGCGATGCAGGGATGGATAAATGTACTCTGTAAATTAGGTGTGAAACGGTTGGGGAAATGCACAAGCTGGTGCTCTGCAGAGCCAAGGCAGGTCTGGCTGGGCTTTATTTTAGCTCATGTGTGGGCAGGCTGGCAAGGCTAATGCTGAGCTGGAGACAAGTGGATATCCTGGGAAGAAATTGCTCCTGTAGGAAAATGCTCAGGTGTTAATTTTCTACCTGTTCTTTTCTATCTGTTTATTACTTGAGTTCTGTTACCTGGGCTGTTCTGTTCTTGGTGTTTTTTTTTACACTTTTAAAATTCTGAGTTGGTAGTTGAGTCACAGGCCATCAGGTGCCACAGTTTTGCTCATAAACAGGACCAGAGTATTTTAACAAAAGATTGTTACCAACTCTCTTTATGGATTCTGCCTAAAAAGTAAGGCTTAATTTATGATATTACACAGACAGTGAAAATAAAGCTTGTGTTTCTTAGGTATCATATTATTTCAAAATTAGATTTATTATAGGTATATTATGACAGGCAAAATTACAACTCAGAGTGACTCTTCCCTGGAAGTGAATGTCTGCTGAAGATGCTCAGCATAATCTCTGATTGAACTGGCCTGGATGTAATTAACTGGTTATTGGTAGAAATCCATTTATGTGCTATGTGAACAGTGGAAAAAGATCAGAAGTAAAGGTGCAGCTGCCTCTGCTTTCCTGGTAAAGAATATTCCAGGCCTGAAAACCCAGCCGTGGCAGATACCAAGGATGGAGACCTGGGCCTGCTGTAGTCTTCACTTAAGATCTGTCCCCAAAATTCTTTTGCCCACTCTGAAATCAATTCATTGAATGTATCTTACCCCTAGCATTCACATATTCAGCAACCTGCAGGTTCTGCTCAAGCTGTGAGTTTTAGAGGGTGTCTAATGTTCTGTTTAAAGGTGAGGTTCCTGTTAAATTTTTTTCTTTAAATTTTACGAGCATTTTATATAATGATGTTCCTGTCATGCTTTTGGCCGTGAATCAGCATAGCATTTCTGTGCAGGCTTTAATTGAAGCGTGGAGTTGTCTTGCTGTGCAAATGTTGAAGTCAGTGAGACTATTAATTAAAATTAAGTATCTGCATAAGTGCTTTTTCTAAAAATAAGTTGCTTCATAACAGCTTTAGGCCATATTTGGGAAGGAGGGGGTTGTTTTTTTCAAACTTTGGAAATAGGTATATAATTCTCTCTGAACTGCATGATGATAAAATGTAGCAGCAATACCAGAGGGCAGAATGTTCATGGGAAGAAATGTGGGCTTTCTGCCTTGTCAGATGTCACCTAAGCTGCTATTTATTGATTTTAAAGCAGAATAAAACTGTTATGGCTCTTGTATTGCACAGAGAGTGGTGGAAAACTTTAGAAATTACTGCTTAAGCTGCTCCTGTAGTGGAAGCACACCAGTGACAGAAATAAATCAGTTCATCTTCCTTACTGAGTGCCTGGTTACAACTCTGTTTTTCTTCCCTTAGTTACTTAAAGTTGGAGCTTCTCAGAGTGAGACTCCTTAGCTACTTGTGCTGTGTGTCATTTGTTTTCTAGCTGCAGTTGAAGCCATTAAAAACATTACCAGGGAATACTGAGCTGTGGTTTTCCCTGTATGTCTTAGACAATTTACAATACAAATTTACTGTACAATTTATCTTATAAAATTATCTGATTTATTAATTCTCATGGCACCTTGGCAAAATAGCATCCTTTAATCTCCTCAGTCTGGCTCTTTACCAGACTCACTTTATCATGCCAGCTTGTTACCTTTTTTCTAATTCTTTCAGAAATAGACTCCTTACAAGCTCTAGCATTCCCCACCTGCAGCAAACCAGTAAATTAATAGTGAAGAGATCATTGGAAACGTGGGTAAGAGGAATGTGCACCAAGCTGCCTATGCTGCCAGGTTTTCTCACTGCACTTTTCTGTCTATTCCACCACTTGTCTGAAGATCTCTGACTGAGCTGCCTTTTTGCACGTGTGTGTGGTGTGTATAAAGCAGTGGCCTCAGAGGTAAGCAGAAGTTGAGGGACCTCACTTCATGTGATGCCAGCCAGGATGAAGCCTTGTTTGCCTGAGGTCACACAGAGCTCTGATGCAGGATTGGAGCCCAGGTGTTTTCTGACCACAGGATGATTGTTCTGAGGTGCTTCAGCACAATGTGTTGATATCCCCGAGCTGTTGGTTTCTTACTGCTGCAGTTCTTAGTCTTTATCATTTATTCCATGATTAGTAGCAGAAGCTGAGAATCCCGTTTGTATGTAAATAGAGTGATTCTTGCTGAACATCATGTGGTTGTTTCTTAAAGTGGGGCTCTGTAGGTTCCTATTTAAAGTCATTGTTATTGTTGATGGGGTTGCATTTGTTTAGTGTCCCTGCTAAAAGTTTCTCTAAAGCACTGTCACCTGGACACAAAGCAAAATTTACATTGTTTGGGGAAAAGTACCAGTGTTGCCATCTTTGCTATGAGCACCTCAGATCCTCTTTATTGCTTTTTAAATTTGATTTTGTTGTAGTGTGGCGAGCTTTTCAATAAACATAGTGGTTTCATTTATATAACGCTAGAATTATTGTTAATGCCCAGTTTCATACTGCGAATTACGTATGTAATATTGTGTCCAGTGGGATCCTGTATCACAGAATTTGCATAGTTATAGTGCTGGTGACATCGTATCTCATACAAAGAACCCAGGGACCTGATACAATATCAGTAAAACTGTCTCCTAGGTATGATTCAAACAGTTTTATTAGCAACATATGGGGTATGAAGGAGCCACAGAGGGTAGTTTTGAGTGTAAGGGTGCTGGCCTATCTTTTTCAGCCTGTAATTATATCAGTCCTCTTCTATGGCATTATTTGTTGCTGCTCTGGGATTGCAGAAAAATAACTGCTAATATGATGACACAAAGGATCAGAATAAATTATAATTGTTGACTTTACAAGAAATTCATTGGCAGAAAGGCTTACTGTCCTGAGCTCGGATGTCATTTCTGGTGCAGCTTCAGAGCTAAGCCACTGCACTGAGTAATGTGGTTTTGAAAGTGTTAGGGTTTTCTGGCAACCTTACCCTGCTGTATTGGATGCTTTTGTGATCTGACAGATACAAGGAAGAAACTTTTTGGCTGCATTTTGGTTTTAAATCTTAAGCTAAAGGAGTGCATTTTGTTTAATTGATGGTGGGATATTGAACTCTTGTTCCCCAAATGGAACATATTCTAATTAATTATCTTGAAATAAAGAGTTCATAATTTAAATTATGACATTAAAAACTTGCGAAAATATAATTAGAAAATTATAGTAGTGCTCTGTTTAGTTGTACTTCTTAAAGTCTTGAAATATAAAAAAAAAACTTCTACATGTTGTAAAAATGATAGAAGTTTTGGGATTTAATGTTTCTGCCAATTGGCTGAACTGAAGAGTCACAGTGTGTATGTAGCTATTAAAGAAAAATACTATTTGACTACTTCCCCGATAATTTAAAATCCATATGTTTTAAAAACACTGCGCTGAGCAACATCTTTGCACAAGAGCCTGTGCAGGGAATTGGGATTGTTACCTGAATTCTACTCAGAGTTACTTCTCAATTGTTTTATTCCTCGTTGAGGTTCAGCATGGAAAAAAAAGTCTGAGACCTCTGTGCTGTTTCACTGATGTGGAAGCATCTTTTCATCTGCTTTTTTCCATTCCATTCTGTGTTGATCTTACTGTGGCAGCAATAATAATAAATATACAATTTTATTTGGAAGAGCTCCTTAGACTTGTTCTTCCCCTGTTTTCAGGTGGATGAATCTTTTTTGAATCATTCCAGACTTAATTATACATTTAAAAAGAGTTTAAAAAAATATTGAATTTATAACTTAATTGTTAATCTCCTCTCTTGGGGTTCAAGCTTTCTGCTGGCACTTCATTGTTTTTATAAGCTCTTCTTACTTGCAGAAACTTTTGAAGATAATTGCAGGTGATTGAGGAGCTATTTTAACTTGTTCCCATAGTATCCAAGAGTAAAAGACCTCAGACTTGGCCAGTCTTTATTTGTTTTGAAAAATATCTTCTCATCCTATATCTGCTTTATCTCTATGGAAGCTTGGACTGGAAACTCTCACAGATTTGCTGCTGTTGAGAATCTCAAGTTCTTCTGTGAAAATTGAAGTAAAAGCATATTAAGCCTTGTGATTTTGAGGAATAAGTAGAAACATGGAGTGGGACTTGTGACTGAGAAGTGGACAGATGTCAGCTTGTAGGTGCATAAACATCACAATCTTCTGATCTTTGTGTCTAATGCAGTTGCTCCCCTGGCTCCAGCACAACCAGCTACAGGGTGAAATGGTCATTTTCAGTGTGCCTCAAAGTCAGCTTGCTCTTTAGACATCATTAAGCATAAACTTGTGCTGTTTTAATGTCATTTTGGTGCCTTTTTAATGTCATTTTGCTTTTTTCATATTTTTTCTCCTTTCCCATATCATTTTTTGTTTGGAGTAGAAAGTTCACACCCACTTTGCTAAAGATGGTAAAGGAGTGATTTCTGAAATTAACTAGTAGATAAAAAAAGTTATATAAACATATCTGGACATCACATCATAGGGACCTCAGAGCTGTCTCAGGAGCCTCTAGAGCCACTCATGTTAATTGTTGCATATCTTGTAAATGTGTTTATTTCAAAGTACTGGAAGCCTTCCAAGAAATTTCTGTATTTAAATGGGCAAAAAGGATGTCACAGTGGATTTAGCCCAGGACAAAATAAAGTAAAGGTTAACTTGGGCTTCCATCAGTGAAAGCTTAAAAGCTAAAATAAAAAATAAAATGCTGGCCACTATGATTTTGTGATAGAAGAATTTGTGAGACAAAGCTGATTTTTTTTTTTTTTTTTTAAATAGGATTGCATGTCTGGCCTTTATTGCTGTGTTTAACTAATTTCTTTGGAAGCATTAAGTCTTTGCAATGCAGTATTTTGATATAAAAACTTAGGTTATATGTAGCTGAGACAGAAAAGATTAAAAATGTCCTGTTGCTTAAAGTGTAGCTTTTAATGAGATGAGAAAGGCCTACATCTTGTGGTTCTCCAATGTGTTCAAGGCCCACTTAATCAGCAATTTCATTGGTGATTTAATTTTTGCTGCTTTATTTTTCAGATGATGCAAAGAATACTGGAGAAATACATCTGCAGTTAGTCATCTGGTTCAGTCACCAAAATACAGTAAAACTGTAGCTGGTGCAGAAAACAGGTTGGGAAACCCCACTGTGAGAATACAGAGGTGACATGAGGAGAGGCAGAGAGAGCTGTGACAGTTCAGCCTTGAAATGAGTGGGCTCAGGAGCACAGATGGAAATAGAGGAAATTCCAGTAAAATGTGAAGTTTTTGCTGTGAGTGACCAAAGTTGGAATTTTGGAGCAAGTTGCCCTCAGAGGCTCCATCTGTGGAGATGCTCACAACTGGAGGTGGTCCTGGGGGACCATCCTGTTCTCTGGTTTGTGCAGATGGTTTGGAGTGGTCACTCTCTGGAGCTCCAGAAGGGGCTCACCTGTCTTTTTTGCCTTTATTTGATCTGTCTTCACAGATGTTATTAGACTAAGGAAGATATTTGGGATAAATATTTGTATGATGTAGGATTGGGCAGTAATTGGATGGAGCTTCTTCACAGAATCACAGAATGGTTTGGCTTGGAAGAGACCTCAAACATCATCCAATTTCAAACCCCTGCCAGGGGCAGGGACACCTTTCCCTAGACCAGGTTGTTCCAATCTCCATCCAGGGCTGGTCTCAAGCACTTTCCGGGACTGGGAGACCACAAGCTCTCTGGACAACATTTAGCCTCTTCTAAGCCTAAAACGGTTGGAAGGTTAGACCAGATGAGCTCAAATTATCTTTTCCCTTCTCCCCCCAACTCTTTTTAGATTAAAGAATGCTACTACAATCAGGAGAATTGCACTTTGTCGTCTGTCCATTGGACTGAAGCAGATAGGATGGATTGGAAGAAGTGCTGCTTACCAGTGAGATCCATAGCCAAGATTTCCAAACTGCTTTGGTGAAAACCTCTGAAGCAGCACTGCCTGGTATTTTACTGCTCCCAGTTTTGGATGCAGGTAATAATGCTTCTGATAAATATGATGTGTTTGTTAGATGAAAAGGGGGGAGAGGCTTGATGGGTTTGGAATTCTTGGTGTTAGTAGATGTCTACTAATGATTTTTTACTCTGCTTGCCCTGAAATGATGGCACAGTTCACATTGTGCTTCCAGTGTTTGGTAAGTCTAACAAGGCTGCAGGTTTTGGGAATCAAAAGAATCTGTCCTTCAAGACACAGACAGCAATATGCTTGATTTCTGTTTTTCTCCTTTTTAATCAAAGCCTGGATTTACACGTTTGCAGCAGAGTTGGGAGATGTTAAGATCATGAATGAAGTATGTTAACAATCAGGCTGCACCTGTAATTCAAGTGGACTGGCTTCTTGTGGCTGTAATAGAGTAACAGACCTAAATGACAGGTGGGACCTACAGCAGAATAGGAAGATAGGACCAAAAATATTTGGCCATTCAGATATATATTTATTTGACACCCCACTGCCTCCCCCCCAAAAAAAATCAACATATGTTCAAACTAATGGTAGTCAGCAGTGAAGTGAAATTGTATTTTATCATTTTAGTGGGAAAAGTTAGTTTTTCTTACACTGAGAATTAATAAACTCGGTTGTATCTTCCAGTTAAAATGTGCCTCTAAAACTGCTCTAAATGTGGTCTGTTTAAGGAAACAAGCTGGTGTGACAGAGGGTGTGTCAGTGCCATTTCTTCTCTCCCCTTTCTTTTCCAGTAACTCCTGAATTCATCAGGCAACCTGTACTGAATTTAACAGAAGAGTAGGTGCTACAGGAAATAACAGACTTTCAGCTACTCACATGAAATCCATGCCAAGGACTCTGTATTTTTAAGCTGTGAATTCATTTATGATTAATGTTTTAATTATTTGTTTGTGTCCTAATTTCTGCCATGTTTCAAATTTAATTAAGTTTGAGATACCAGAAGTAAGCAACAAACTCCAGGCCCTTCCTTCTTTCTCAAATTGCTTACAACCACCACAGTGCTTTCTCAACAGGGAATTTTGCCAGAGCTGTGATGCCTCTGACACTGCTTCTTGCCCAGAAGTAGCCTCGTGAGTTGGGCAGGGATGACAGTCACATAACCATAAAGGAGTGTTGTGTTCTGGTGTGTGTCAGCAGGTGGAAGGAGGCAGGAAGGACACCCCTGTCCTGAGCTGGGGATAAACAGCCTCATGTGGGAAGAACAGTATCTCTCTCCTCCCCCCACCCCACTCTCTTTCTCTCTCCCCCAAGTGAGAGAACTTGATGTAATGAGAGAAAAAAAGAAATTAAATTCACACAAATATTACGTATTGTGTAATGTTTTTTACCATAAACTGTAAAAGTTGTAAGTTTTGAATTCCTCCTAATTTCCAGACATCTGTGATTTGCCTTTGTCAGAAATGATTTAAATATTCAGGTGCCTGAGTTTCATTGCAACTCCATGGAACTTTCACCTTCTCTGAAAACGGAGCTCAAAGTTACCTGGGTATTTTTTCTAGAATATTTCAGTTATGCACAATTTCCTCTGGTGTGGAGCCCAGGCACTGGAATATCTTGAGCACACACAAAGCAATCATGAGCCTGAGGGCAAGTGGGTGTTTATTGGGGTGAGTGGAGATCAGATGGGGAGACCACCAGTGCTGCCCTTGGAGGTGACCAGCTTCCAGTATCTCATTATTCCAGGTATATCCTGGGTAGGTAAACACAACTTGTTCATCTGTGACTTGTTTCGTGCTACAGTGGGCAGTTAAATAGCTCCATAAATGTTACAGATTTCCATATGTAGGCTTTGGTACCCAAGTGTTATTGTAAAGAGTAAAAACAAATACAGGGTTGCTGTCAGCCTACCTAAATTTTCAAAACTGTTGGAGGCTTACAAATGATAAAGCTTAATTTAAAACCAGGAAAGGAAGAAATTCTTCCCTGTGAAGGTGGGGAAGCCCTGGCACAGGTTGCCCAGAGAAGCTCTGGATGCCACTGGATCCTTGGAGGTGTCCAAGACCAGGTTGAATGGGGTTTGGAGCAGCCTGGGATAGTGGAAGATGTCCCTGCCTATGGCAGGAGATTTGAAACAAGATGTTCTTGAAGGTCCCTTCCAATCAACATTATTCAGATATTCTGAAGTCTTCCATTGCTCTGTAGGTTATTGCTGCTAGAATTCTTTTTCCTGAATTATGAAAACATGGCACTTTAAAATCTGAGCTATGCCTTAGTGCAAGGCACAACAATATCCTGTGTTCAAACAGCAGCAGTCAGGAAGGAGCTCAGACACTCGAATCGTGTGGTTGCTACTCTGAATGTGCTTCAGAGACTGAAATGAGAACCCCTTCTCACGCTTTCCCCATGCAGAAGAAGGAGCAAGTGCAGACCTTGAATTGGTGCATGGTGTGTGCTCATATCTGTTTATACATGGGCTGATAGGTTTTTTCCTGACAACTTAAATTTGGATATTATCTGCTGAAAATTTCACAGGATTCTGGTAAACAGCTAATAATTATTTTTAGGTGATTTCCAGTGTGTAATCTTGTTAACTTACTGTTTCAGCATATTTGGTGACACTGTCTTAATACTTGTTTTTGTTAATGATACAATGCAGGGATGGTTACTCAGATGTTTGCTAGGGAACAACAGTTGTATAGGTGCTAGCTGGAAGCTGCCAGTTCAGCTGAGCCAACATGCTTGGTAGGACCCTGGTGCAGACTTAAAATGCCAGTTTTGTCTTTAATCTTTTATTGTTTGTGGGGGGTTGTTTTTAATTTTTTTATGATTATGTTCATATAGCAGAGCAATTCTTAGCATGTCTTATGGGCACACTTAAAAGCAATTCAAAAATGTTGCTTAGGATGGGCTCAAAGTCTTCTAAATATGTACTTTATATAAAAATACATATTTTTATTTAAATATGGTTTTTTAACTTTTACTGGCTTAGAGACCCCATAGCAGAACAGTGGTGTGGATCTGTAGGAAGCAATATTCTCGTGGGTTACAGTCTGTGCAGCACTCTTGATCCTGGCTCACCTGGAGCATCAAAATTGTGGAACAAACCCTGGATTTTAGAGTGTTTAGAGTGTTTTGAAGCACTGAATGTGCTTCCTAGGCCGACTGGTTCATCTCAGGTTAGAATGGAAACTAAAACCCCTCTCTGCATCTAGAGGGGGAAGACTAAAATATGCTTTCATCTGCTGTACTGAAAGAAGATAAAGGTGGGTTGGGGTTTTTTTTTTAACTTTTTATGCAGACAAGCTGTGTTTTGTCATGTAGCTTTTTGGCAATTTATTTACAGTGTTAAAAAAGCATAAGTTACTGTACAGTTCTGAAATCATTTGACAAAATTGTGTGTTCTGTGGTCAGCAAAAACTTACTGGTTGGGATTGCATGTTTTTAGTCTGTAAGGCTATTGGCAGCTGAAAGAGTTGTGTATTTCTGTATCGTGTGTGAAGCTGTAATGAAAATGAAGTTATCATTGTGAAGCTTCCAGTTTTGACAGTGAGAATGACCCTTTGATCTCTGAAGGCTGCTGGATTCTTCCATGTGAGTTGAAACCGTAAACATTTTATGGCACAAGATGAGTTGCTGCAACCAAACATAAATTTTAGAAAGAAAAAGAAAAAAAATTGAGTGAATGCCTGCATCCTTGAATGTATTGAATTGCTGCAGTAAAGAACAGCCATATGGTGTTTTGGTAACTTCTGTGCATTGGAAAATTATAGATTACAGGTGAATTGGACCTGCAGACATTCTGTGTGTGGGATCAACTTTATTTTAGTGAAATAGCACATTTTATTCAGCTTACATTGTCCAGACTGCTGAAGAGTTTTACCTGTTACTCTATGTATTAGTCATTGTGGAGGGAGAATGGAGTCCAAGACCATGGGCCAAAACCACAGTCTGTAACTTTCTTTTTTGCATAGAAGACCATGCAGGGAGAAGAATATTTTCCTGTTCCTTCTTTGAAAACGAAAACAAAGGAGATTGACATCCTTTTACTCATTCAGTCAAGTGTCACTCATCCTGAAGTTGTAATAATCAATTCAGAATGGCTACTTACACTTCTTTACAAAATTGGATGAAAGAGCTTTGCAGATAAGTTAAAGACCACAGGAAAAGGAAAAGCTCATAACTTCAGAACTTTAAACTGAATTAGTTGTTTCTTTGGATTGCTTGTTTTTAGTCATGTTGTTATAGGTATCAAAGCAGTGAGCTATTATCATTCCTTTGTAAGGATTGCTGCTGCTTTATGTTCACGTTGCAGCAGATCAAAGGATGGGGCTGCAGACACAGAAGGGAAGGTGTGTTGTTTCACAGATATGCAAACACACCTAGAACGAGTCGGTCCAGGTACTGCGGATGCGCTGACAGGGATTTACAGATGGCAGCAGCATCCCTGTGCTTCTGAAAATCTCTATCTTGGTTGCTAAAGCTTTTTTGTGAGGTTTTTAAATCTCTGCCAGCTAAAACTCTTCTCAGATGCTGCTGCTCCCTGCACTTGGAGCTTTGTCTGGCTGTTTGGAAGGACCTGGCAGGTTAACTGGCAATGAGTGTTAGTGATACATCCTGCTCTAGCTGATCTGTGTTCAGCTCTGCTTAACCCAAAATGATGTCTCCATCTGAAGCAATTTGCAGAAACCCACTGGAACAGGTTGCCCAGAGAAGCTGTGGCTGCCCCATCCCTGGGAGTGTCCAAGGCCAGGTTGGATGGGGCTTTTGGAGCAGCCTGGGAAGGTGGAAGGTGTCCCTGACCATGGCAGGAGATTTTGAACAAGATGATCTTTAAAGTCCATTCCCACCCAAACCATTCCATGATCAAGGAACAAATAGAAAATGTTAATTTTGACATCAGAGATAACAATGTATCAAGTGTTATTACAATACACACTAAGAGGTTTTGGCTTAACCTCATGCATAAGTTTATACATGTGACTGCTGGTAATTAAAGGGTGAGTCACTCATCCACCTGGTGCTGCTCCCTATCACACAGAAGTGATTGTTCTATTTATTTTTCAATAAACATATCTAGCTGAGTCATGGAAACACAACCTAAATAAGCAGAGCCCCCAGCTCACACTTGCAAGCAGAGCTGTTGGAACCTGTAGAGATTCTTGTACCAAACCCAGGGTATTTGGGGATGATTATTTTTGTTTTTACACTTGCATCTTTTTGTACTGTTTTTATTTAGTGTCATTTCACTAAATAAAGGTTTAATTTAATCCTAACTTGAAAGACCTGCTTTAAAGCTGCATGCAGTGACTGATTTTCTTTTGAAGACTTGAATCTATTTGCAGACTCTCACTACTGTTTTTAACTAACTTCTTTGCAATGTTTTCTTTCAACTTTGGGAATTCATTAGCTGTAAACCACGTGTAAAATGTCTTCAGTCTTTGAACTGATGTTTTATTTAGAAGCCTGGCATATCTGTGAATCTAAATTAAAAACAAAAAGCCATTTAGTGAGGAAATAGTTAATAACAAAACATTACAAACAGTGTCTGAAGAGGCTTTGAGTTTGCTCAGGAAGTTTTCATTTTCTAGAATTTGCTGCCTCATTATTTGTGGTAGTGAAACTGCTCCTTACCAATCATACCAATCCCTTATATGAAGAAATGAAAGTGGTGTTTACAGTTCTGGGTGGAAAATACTGAGTTAGGCTTACTGGGCCTATTCTGCATTGAAGTGAAATGTTAAGAACTCAAAGTATTGCCTGGAGTGATCATTTTCACAGGATTTCAAACAGGATTCTTAGAAACTTTTTGGAATGGCTAAGATTCTCCAAAGTTTATGACTTAGTGCACCTTAAAACTTGATGTCAGCTGGTTGAAAACTGGAGTTGAAATATCCTGGAGATGAGTATGCAGAGAGCTGCACTGGTGGTACTGGTGGATGGTGTTGTCTCCCCAGTTGTGTTCTGGGGCAATTTTTCCTCTGTTATTTCAAGATGGGGATTTTGGTAGTCACTTTATCATGGATGATTGAACTTAATCTTCTAGTTTGAATAATTATACTTTACTTACTTTTTCCAGCCCCCAAATACCTGCTTTTTTAGTGCCCTCAATGCATAAACTCATAGTGAATAAATTGTAAGGTGATTTTGTTTTTAATCAGTCACTGAGGTAGATGTTCTAATAATTTTGAAAAGTTAAGCAGCTTACTTAAAAAGTTGCTGACTTGCACTTTTTTCTTGTTTTATAAAGCATGGACATTTTTGTCAAAAAACTGTGTGCTAAGTAACAGGTGAACATGATTAGAGGGATGGAGTGAATCTCCTACAAGGAAAGACTAAGAGAATTAGAATTGTTCAGCTTGGAAGAGAGAAACTTTAGGGTGATGTAATTGTGAACTTTCAGTACCTGAAGGTAACCAACAAAACGGAGTGAGACAATTTACATGGGCATGGAGTAGCCAAGGGGGAATGGATTCACACTGATAGAGGACAGCGTGAGATGGGATATTGGGAAGGAATGCCCCCCATGAGGGTGGTGCGGCCCTGGCACAGGGTGCCCAGAAAAGCTGTGGCTGCCCCTGGATCCCTGGAAGTGTCCAAAGCCAGGTTGGATGGGGCTTGGAGCAACCTGGGATGGGGGAAGGTGTCCCTGACCGTGGCAGGGGGGTGGAATGAGATGAGCCTTATGGTCCCTTCCAGCCCAAACCATTCCATGATTTTGTCTCTTAGTGAACAATATAAAATGTCTGTTTGCAAGTACATCTTGTAACTGCTGCTTCTTCCTAAGCAACATCTTTCAGAAGGTTCAGTGCGTTCCCTTTGAATATAAAGCAGTTTGGTAACACTGGAAATGCTTTAGAGATCAGCAGTGAGTTGTTACATTGAAAGACTTGAAGAGGCAATACATTAGGCTAAAAGCAGTGGCAGTACCTGCAGAGCTCACTGTACATGCCCTTAAGCAAAAGATAATAATTAGTTGTATTCCCCTGCAAACCTGCCCAAGTGTCGATGTTTATGAATTGCAAAGATCACCAACTCGAGCTCTGAGCTGCCAGAGTTGTTTATGCCCTTTCAATTTTTAATGTACCTATAAGATGTTTTGATGAGGGCATTTAATCCAACGGGATTTGCGTGCCATAATCACACCTCCGGTGATTCCAGCACAAAAGTGAGGGTAGTTCTTCAAAATATTGTAAGTGCTAACTTCCACTTCAGTATTAATAATGAACGTTAAGAACATCTCTGAGAAAATCTTCAGATTTCGTTGGCCGAGCAGGATTTGGTTGTTTGTGGGATGATGGTCATTAAAAGTGGTGAAGTATCGGCTGTTGGGTAGCCTGAGGAGTGAGAAGTTGCTCACTGCTTGGGGATACCTACTTTGCTAATTAGTTCATACACATTCAGCTCAGGCGATTTGCACTTCAGTCAAAAGGAAATATTTGACTAGAATCGACTTTCCCTGACATTCGGGAGTGGTGGGTGCTGGTGCTGTGTTCCCTAAAACCACAGGTGTAAGAACTTTGGTTTAAATAAAAAGAAAATGTCAAGGATAATAGCAAGTTTACATAGGGTGGGAGTAGTTTTTTGTATGTATAATTTGTAATAAATTTAAAAATATGTAGTGGGTATGCATATTTATATATATATATATAAAATTAGATGTATAATTTCATCATGTGTATTTTAAAGCACCTTCATGCAGGCTCCTTAAAGCTTAACCATTTTGTTATTTCAGGAGTCTCAATGTTTCATTACTTATTCCTGTAAATACAGCAAAACTGGTAAAAAATGAGATAAAATCTGGGTCTGTGCAGAGCCTCCTTGTGCCAAATATTCTATGTTTGATGGAGATGTGGTGAGCTGGTGGGTGACCTTGTATTAGCTGAATCTGGGGGCAAAGAAGTCAAACTTTCTTTTTTCAACTGTATGATGTTAACATGAAGTGTTCATATGAAAGCTCCTTGGGTTATCAGGTTTGACTTCTACTTAGCAAAAGAACCTTAAATTTCCACTTGGGGATGGAAGGAAGTAACATAATTATTAATATTAATTACAATTATTTTCACAAAGTTACCAAATTATTTTGGTTGGAAGGAACCGTTAAGACCTTCTAGTTGGTTTTGGTGAGTTAAAATAAGATACTGGGGGGAAAAAAGAGATCATGTGAGTATATATTACCTGAACTGTACTTAAGCCAATTTAAATCTGATCCATCTCCACTGATGGACAAGAGAGGGAGGAGTTTTGCATCAGGAGAGGCAAAATATCAAAATGCCAAATTACACTGTAGCAGAGCTGAGGAGATACAGCTAATTCCTGAGCTGCAGAGGAGGTCTTTAAGAAGTGTGGTAAGACTATCCCCAATATAAATATAGCTCGTAGTATTTTGGTGTAATTCCATTAGTTGTCATGGCTCTGTTTAGGAGATCACATTGTGCCAGTGTTTGCATGGGGCAGTGCTGGTGGCTTCGTGTGGAGGATGAATGTAAAGCTGGGACATGTTTGGAACAGGTATGTTCATTATCTTATATAAGAACATATATGTGTATGGAATGTTTGTTTATAAACATCAACCAGGTAACAAAGAATGTTGTTATGCAATGGATATTATGTAATGTATCAAAATACGTAATATAACAGACTATTCCATGTGAGCCCAGTTCTGGGAGTTCTCATGTGAGTAGGTGTAGCTTGGGGGAGGCTGGCAGAAGCAGACCTGGTGTATTTTTTAGAAGCCTTTGGTTAACAGCAGCCTCATTTCAGCCACGTGCTTTTCTGGAAACCAGCCTTTTCTTAGAAAATTTTAAGCCCACTGACATTTAACTTCTGTTCTGTAGCAGATAATTTTTTTAGATCACAGGAGATAGTGTATCATGTGTTGGTAGCCTCCATCACAGTTTCTCAGTAAATCTCCACTAGTAGGTTTTGTAAAGCTTTAATTATGATCCCTTAATGTAAAATAAATTAATTTAACCTTAAATATTTCTCAAATGGTCACGTGAGCAGGACTTTCCTCCACTACGTACCTGTTTCTAGTTCTTCAGGTAAAATAAAGTTACTCCTCTGCTCTAACAAATGTAAAGAATGCACACCTTGTTTTTGTCATTCCCTGTCTTCAAATATAGCTACTTATTTTCTGAACACTTAGAGCAGCAAAGTGATTTAATTCTGTCAAATGCAGCCCTGTATAGCACCTTATATTTCTTTTACTGATCATTTAGGTGCTGCTGGAAATCCCATAGTTTGCTAGATTTGTTAAAACTGAAGCATCCTTATAACAAAAATTACATCTTTTTGCAGCAAAAATTAGTACAAAAAGTTGTTTAGGACATTCCAACAAAATAATTGCCTTAACAATGTAATTTAATTGAAATGGGGTATACAATCCCAGTAACCTTTGGGCAGAAATAAATAAAATCTACAAGTAAAGAATTTTATACATGGAAAGTATAAATGCTGTGAACTGATGCATTGAAGAGCTTGAACAGCAGTTGTCAGAATTCTGCAAGAAAAAGATTCCTCACTGTTGTGAAACATGAAGAAAAGCACTTGTAGAGTCCCAGCCAAACCCTGTAAACAGGGGATTTTTAGTTCTGCAAGAGGTGAGCAGTTGCTGCACAGTGTTACTACTTCTGTGATAGTGGATTCATCCCTTTGCTATGCAAATTTTAAGTATACAAGGATTCAGTACTTTTATTTAAGAAATATGCCTGCAGGCTGTATTGGTAGGCTTTAGGGAGATATCTGGTTTGGTGTGAAATAAATAGTTGTTCAAAGATCACATGAATTTATGTCTTAGAAGATGAAAAGTGATGCTGTGAGCGTTTTGAGAGCACCCCCCTGTACCCGGCACGTGAGCTTGCCACTTGGTTTTGGTTTTTCAAAGAAACCTCACCAACCTCATGGAAAATCAGAGCAACAATGTAAGAAATGCAAGAATTAGGCCTTCAATTTGAGACACCCCAAACTCTGGGGGTTTGCTTCTTGGAGTAAATCCTCTCTGGTCCTGCTCGAGGGAGTAGTTGTCTTTGCTCCAGCTTCTGTCTTCAGCCCCTTTGAGTGCTTAGCTTTTAATGAAGGTGTTTAAATGCCATATTTCAGGTTTATGTGCTAGTTGTAGGCATCCAAGTCTGCATATTTTGAATACAACAGGAGGAGAGAAAAACAGACCTGAAAGCATTTTGAGTGAGAGACAGCTTTACTATTTAAAGTTGGTGTTGAAGCTTTGTCTTGCTAAAGAAAGCAAAGCATTTACTTAAAAGCTATTTGCTGCCTAACATGAGGGACATTTTAATACACAATTACAAAGTTATAATAAAAATCTAATAAAATTTAGGTTGTAAAACAGCTATTTGATTAAGCCCAGCCCCCCTATATTCTGTTACTGTCAAAAATATTAATCAACTGCTCCCTACAGTGTGAAATTCACTCTTGGGGCAGTTTTACTATCTTGTCTCTCACCCAGCACCATTCTTTTTGCAGGAGGTTTTCTGCTGCAGAGGAGCAGCATGTTTGGGAAATATTTATTTCTTTTCTGTGAATAACTTTTCACTTATGTAGCTCTAGTGAGGACTTTTATGCCTTAATGATCTAAACTAAAGAAATTAACTTGATTATCTTTCAGTGATCATTCAGTATAGATGACTGCTACTTCTGATTTAAACTTCAGGGATGATTTACACTTTAAATGCCTGAACTTGTTTATTGTGTGAATACTCGGGTAATAGCCACTGAAATTACTAATTCTGATGCTTGTTACTAATTCTGATGCTTGTCTATGTGAAAAAGTCATTACAGTGATCTAAAGAGCTGATGGAAATAAATTGCTACCACCTCACCCAGAGAATAGCAGCCCTTCCTCGTGTACCTCCTTGTGTCTCCCTTTCCTACCTCCCCCAAATGTACTCCCTCATCTTAACTTTGTCATGTTTAATTCTGTCCTATTGTTTCCATTGAGAGGGATTAGCAAAGATAAATTTTAGCTTTCCTAGCATTAACTTTAGCTTATATCTGTCATACGTTTCCTAGCTGAACTAAATACTGCCTTTTTTTTTTTTCTTTTTTTAACTCTGTCACACTTCATTTGAAAGAACCAGTCTACCCAGAGCTGAGTACTGGGTTTTCAGTGAGGAAAAATAATTAATAGTTGTATATTTTCAGGAGTTTGATTATTTTTTTTTTTTTTAATGCTTCTAGCCTTTCCTGGTTGTCACTGGCCATAGGAACAGTGCAGAGCTGTGGGCCCCTGTATCTTGTGCTGCTTGGTGGAGGTACAGCTGCCAACCCCATAGCCTGAATGGTGACCTCACCTGGCTGCTGGGAACTTCCAGATAGTGCCAATTAGGCATGGAAGCAATTAAAATAATGTACTTGGCACGGGTGAGGCCACATTTCAAATACTACGTTCACTTTTGGGCCTCTCATGACAAGAATATTGAGGGGCTGGAGTGTGTCCAGAGAAAAGGAGTGGAGCTGGGGAAGGGAGCTGGAGCACAAATCTGATGAGGAGGGGCTGGGGGGCTCAGCCTGGACAAAAGTCATAAGTTGGTTGGACACACTTTTCAACAGCTTTCATTTAAAAAAGGTATAGTTTTATTGAAATGAAAACACATCACCAAACTACATACAATAAACTTAACCTGTGTGTCCTGGCCAGTCAGGAGCTGTGTTACTGCATTCTTCTGTTAGCAAAAAGGCACTGGTTTTATTATTTGTAGAGAGGAAGAGCAGAAAGCGGTATTTTATATAAAAGCTGCCTGTCTGCATCATGGCCTGTGTGAGAGCTGATGTTCTCTGCTGTGGCTTTAGGTACAGATTTTTCTTTAGCACTTGCATGCTCAATTCGCTTTCCTGCCTTCTGATTTTGCCCGTTCTGACAGAGTACGCAGATAATTGTTGAAATATTAACAATTATTAGAAATTAGCACAATATTTAGGGGTGTGGGTTTTTTGTTTCCGAATTTGACAAAATTGCTACATTTAATTTACGTATTCAGGTTTCCTTAGGCAGTGCTTTCCTCCTGTGTGTAAGTAATGCTCTTAGCAGCGACAGTGCTTTGAACTGTCACTTCATCCCGCTTGAAGTTAATTACTTGAAAACTGGGGGTTTTTCTTTTTTTTTTTTTTTTTTACATTAACCAGTTTCCAATCAAGCATCTCCCTCTGCTGAGGATGTCACTGTGAGGTAGGAACAACTGCAGTAAACCGAGGAGCAGAGTAGTTGAGCCTTTGATCATGTGGAAATGTAAGCATGTGTTGGAGTTTGCACTGCACTAGGCTTAGGCTGCTGTGTTCCCCGGGTCCCTGGCTTGGGGGAGATTTGAGAAGTCCTTAGCAGGCTCGGCAGTAAAACCCAAATATCCTCTCAAGCCAGGGTGCTTTAAGTCTTTGCTCAGACTGCTTAGTGGGCACAGAACGAGGGAGATAATATATTTTTAGCTTTTAAATTCAAAGAAACCTTTCAATTAAAGGAGTTCTTGACAATTTTCAATGCTCTGTTCTTGCCGTGTTTGTACCAGATGATGAGGAATGGGGTGGTTTTGATTTTTTTTTTTTCCTTTTGGAGTGGAGGAAAAGCCATGCCATTTAATTTATATTGTGGCAGTTTAAAGCATCAAATGGCATGCTCTACATTTGCTGTTCTTGGTAGTTTCTCCAAAAGGATTAGAAAAACAGGCCTCTTATCCTGTGGTGTTGTGAGTAGGACACTGAACATACCAGAACTTAGATTCCGGGAGGTTGCTTTCAAAGTAATTGCAGGTTATGATCTGACTTCTGTGATTAAATAACTCGCTACCTGCAAAGTCATACAGGTTTGTGAGGTTTTTTCCTGATATTGGTGGCAATGAAACAAATAACTTGAAATAGTTGTTATATATTTTTTCTTTTTTTTTTTTTTTTTAAAGAGCAAGTAAGTGTCACAGCTCAAGAGAGAACTCTATAGTGTAAAAGAACTGGGATCATAAGGTAATTCAGATTGGAACTGTTCTTTGGAGGCCACCTAGTCCAGCCTCCTGCTCTGGGCAGAGTTGGCCATGAGCCTGTGATACCTCTATCCAAGAGTGTATAATCATGGAATACTTGAGTATTGAATGATCTCTGTGGAGTGCCTGCATTTCATCTTGTGCAACTTTCTACTTCACATTGAGGGGTATGACTCACAAGGCTTCATTTATATTCTTTACATTATAAAATGAGCCTTACAAAGGCTTCAGATGATTTTTTTTGGTCAAGATTTGGATTCTGTGTGATTAGAATTTGGGCCAGTACAGAGTGAAGCAAGTATCTCCTTGGACTGTGTTCTGGGATTATATGTAAAATAGAGAAGTATTTATATTTTTCCTTGGTGCCAACAATGCCTTCCTTGCAGGCATTTTTTTTTTCTGTAGAGATTTAGTAAGTTTAATAGTTACTATGAAATACTTGTGTCTCCATTCTGCAAAGAATTGAAAGAGGTCTTTTTTTTTCTATTGGCATTTGAAAAGCAGAAGAAAAGTGACTACTACAACAGAATTTTATTAATGAATGATTTACACTGGTTCCAGCTGTGACCATGTGATTAGTCCTTCACTGAGCAACAATGGCTATTTTCTTTCTGCTTTTATTTAATTTCCAAGAATGTGTCATCTGTTACATTAACTGCTGCCAGTGTACCCCATGTAAACTGGTATTTTTTATTTCCCTGAAGCATAAGATGAATACCCACCCATATCCTTCTGGAACTAGAGTTTTAAATGAATTGGGAATTTTATTGACTATATCTGATTCAGCAAGGCAAAATCATAAAAGTTAAAATATTTATTAAATGCACTAGACTGTAGGATGCCTTGCTCCCTGGTAGTGCAAAAGATAGATATTTTCACTTCTAAAATTCTATCTTAATATTTTATTACAGCAATACAATGTGTTATAGAGGTGGACAAGCCTGCAGATTGAAATGTGGATAGTCCAGATTGTTCCTTTCCCTCGACCATATGGTGTAGTTCTAAAAGCCTTTTGTACGCTGTCTGTTCAGTTAATTGTAAACTCTGTCTTTAACGTACCTTAAAAATGAGATATATGTGAACTAAAAGTCAGCATATCCTCTGGTAAGTAAAGTTTGCTCGAATAAATCTAAATTCACAGTCCTGGTTTCTTGGTAGATTTTTCTTCTGGGTGAAAATTTGAAAGTCTTTCACCGTTTCTTGGTAACAAATGCGAAGCCTGTGTGTGTGGAGAGACAGGTTTTTCCATTTCCTTCTAGGGAAGGGGAAGGGGGGGGAGATTTGAGGATATAATGAACATTTCATAATATTTTTGCTTGGCAGACAGCTCTGCCAGTGGGTGATGTGCAGGAACATCGAATATTTCTGACAGATGGATGGTAGGACTGCTAATACACCTACACACGCTTCGGCGTCTGATGTTGCCGGTGTTGCTCTGATGCCCAGGAAACTCATGCTCATGCTTTGGTCTGATGTTGCCCAGTGAGGGGCTTCAGAAGAGCAGAACCAAGTCTCACTCGAGATTTTCATCTGCCACAGAGAGGACTAATTTATTGTACTCCTCTCAAAGCATTTATTACAGAGGCAAATGGGGTTTTTAACGTAATAAAGAGTGAAAAAATTAATAGTTAGAGAATTTCGGAAGCAATTTTATCTTCTATTCTTACACCATAAACTATTTGGGAAAAGTGACTGTTTGGAATGCTGGTAGTGTTGATATATCTAAAGGGAAAACCACAAAAGAGTAGGAGTCTCACTGAAACTGATTTTCTGTGCATTCCCACCTGGTTTTAAGCACTGGAGGAGAGTGCTTGCTCAGTGGCAGTTTCTGTGTGGCTTTGGAGATAAGAATCCACCAAAATAAAAAAAAAAAAAAAAAAAGGAAAGCCAAAACATTGGGAATCAAGCAGGAAGTAAATGACAGTAGTGGAGAGTGAGATTAATGTGCTGAGAGGCCTCTCATTATGAGATTTACTGATCTGTGCTGCATATCTGAAGTTTTCACAGGATTTCAGAGAGTTCTCTCAATGGCTGAACGCAGAGGAATTGGTAATCTGAGGGGGATATTAAAAAGAAAAAAATGCAGCTTTTTGTGCCTATAGAAGTTAAATAACTCCTGACTTTTGTGCATGCAGAAGTGGGTGAGACTTTTAACAAATCATCTTAAAATGGAAACAAGTAGTTACCATCTATTTCTTTTCAATAGTTAGTATGCTTGTTTTAAAATAATGTAAAAGTTGTGAATTTAAATAATATGATGGTAACTAAACGGCAGAAAGCTGTTGGAAAATTGTAATTTCCCTTAGACTGGCTTTTTATTCTCTGAGACCTTGAGAATCAAAGATTGGTTTGGTTTGGAAGGGACATCCCATTCCACCCCCCTGCCGTGGGCAGGGGCACCTTCTATCACCCCAGGTTGCTCCAAGCCTCATCCAACCTGGCCTTGGACACTTCCAGGGATTCAGGGGCAGCCACAGCTTCTCTGGGCACCCTGTGCCAGGGCCTCCCCACCCTCACAGGGAACAATTTCTTCCCAGTATCCCATCAAACCTGCCCTCTGGCAGTGTGAATCCATTCTCCCTTGTCCTGTCCCTTCAGGCTCTTGTCCAAAGTCCCTCTCCAGCTCTCTTGGAGCCTCTTTAAGCACTGGAAAGGGGCACTGAGGTCTCTCCTGAGCCTTTTCCTTCCAAGGCTGATCACCCCCAGCTCTCTCAGCCTGTCATGACACAATATTCTGTGTAGCAGGTTCTTCTGAAACATCACCTTTGTGCAGTGATAAAAAAGGAGTGGATGGGGGGTTTGTGTGCTAAAGAGGCAGATACAGATCTGCTCAGCTGAAATGTCTGGGGGGAATGTTGTATCCACTGACCAACAAATTTCACAAAATAAGTAGCATTTGGTACTTCTCTGGCTGTAGCATGAAATCAGTGGGAGCAAGAAAGTGTCTGTGGGCAGAGCTTCTGCGTCTTGCAATTCAAGTAGTTCAGAAGCTTTAAAGTGCAAGAAAATCACATGTAATGCTTAAAGAATCCAGCTGTAATTTTGAGAGCTGAAGGAGAAAACAGTGGCTGAACATTTATTGCAGCCTCCATATGATGAGAGCAAGTTCTCAGAGCCTGCAAAAGATGCTGCTTGCAGAGTATATGAATAACAGAGCTACCTATTTTTGCTGTGCACTGGCGAGTGTAGGCTCACTTCATTAGAGCAAGCAGTACAAACAAGATGTGCTAACTTGTGTGGTTTAAAAAGAATGGTCTAGAATCAGCATGAAAAGTTAAATTAAAGTAAGAGAAATAAAATCGTAGAAAATCATATGACTTCAAAAAACATTTAACAGTTGTTTTGTCAAAAAAAGGAATTATCAACTTGTATTTTAAAACAAGTTTCTTTAACTTCAGTTATCTCCACATCCATCCAGAAACATTTATTATGCCACCTTAGCTTATAAAACATCAGAGAATGCCACTTTTCTGGAGGGCAGATTTGTTAAATTTGTGAAAATAGACAGGGAAGTGAGACTGGAGATCAGACAAAGAAAATAAGGCAAGAGAACCATGGAGCTTTTGCTTCTGGCGCTCTGAAGAAATGAATGTGTTAAAACTGGAGGTTTCCTAATAAGGAATATGACAGAATGGGCAAAGAGAAGCGTATTTGAGGTTGTGGATTGTCAGATACAAGATGTGGAGGACAGGTTCATGCACAGATTGGAAGTGAGAGTAGTTTGAGACAGGAAAAATCTATATGTGACCCATGAAGGTAGTGGTTGATGTGCTGTTTGTAAGTCAATCCTGTGTAGATTTCGTTGCATCATAGAAGAAGTTTAAAGAAGAAAAAAAATGTGATGTAGGACTAAGGAAAGTACAACATGAAGTATTGAGAAAAGAAGCTAAGAGAAATAAGGGAAAAATAAAAAGAGAAATTGTTAAGAAACGTAGATGAGAAGAGGAAATCAGAGATTCAGTCATAGGAGAAACAATTCATATGGTCTCAAGAAGTGTGGATTTTCCTTTTGAAGATGGAATTCATCAGCTATCCAGATGAAGAGGATACAATTTTGTCTCATTATCATAATGAAATAATGGAAGTACGATCTGGGTAAAAGATGTATTTGTTTTTATTTTCTTAGAAGGGATGATACTAATAATAAATTAATGCTGTCTTTCGGAATATTTTTCTCACATGTGGCAAAGTGTCAAGTAAAGTCCTGCTGGTTTGAAAGAGAATGTGTACTGTGGTGGCTGGGAGTAGGGACACACAGGTCACTGCTCCTTTCTTCTGCTCTTGGTTTTATTATAAAACTACTGTTGGGAAATGGTGCAAATCACAATTTTTAATTCAAGTTTTCTCATATGTAAAGCAGAGATAACAATACCTACCTACCTCACAGGAGTGTTGCGAGGTTTAATTAATGTTTGTTCAGGTCTTCAGCATTTTTGGATAAAAGCAGATAAATGAAAGCTCTTGTTGTTAATAATGGGAAAACCCCAGGCAGAAAGTGTAGTATGGTTTAGGGTTTGGAGGGAGGAGATAGAATTGTTGTTTAAAGCATATTTGAACAGAACAATTGACAGTGTTTGGTTAGAAGTTATATTGTTATTACTTCTGTGGAAGAATCCAAGCTTTTTCTTAAAAATTGCTTGTAATTTGAACATGTACACAGATGTAATGTTTTGCTTTATTTTAGAATCATAGGATAGTTTGGGTCTTGAGGGATGTTAAAAGTGATGTAGTTTCAACCCCCTGCCATGGGCAGGGCCACCTCCCACTATCCCAGGTTTCTCCAAGCCTCATCCAACCTGGCCTTAGACACTTCCAGGCTTGGGGCATGTTAATACAGGTTAGGACTCCTTTGGCTTTGCAAAGCTGAATAAATCATCTATATTCCATTTTTGTTTCCATTGTGAAGTAAATTCCTTATAGTCTGCCTATGTATACACAAAACCAAACCCAGTGTTTTGCTGTCATCAAACACCATGTCAAGGTTTCTAGGACTGAAGTATAGTATTTAGAGGCTGTGGGCTTTGGAATAACGAGTCAGTAGGCAACAATAGTCAGAAATACATGAAATTCTGTGTATGCATGAATGTGTCTCTATGGTATAATTTAAGCAACCCTTTAATGTGGTCAGGAGGAAATTTTTGAGAAAATCATTGACAAAAGTAATTGAGTGAAATAGTGTTGAGTGATAAGAAAATCAGTGGGGGATTAGCCTTGCTAAACCTTGTTTCTGAAGCTTTTTTCCCTATTCAGATAGGATGTAGTCAAAATAACCATTCTAGTTACAGTCAAAGGAAACGCTATGTGTATTCCCCAGCACGTTTCTTAGAATCCACTGTGCCTGTAGACTCCAACTTCACAAACGTAGTGGTGTGTCAGCAACATCCCAGGTGTCATTATAAATGCCAGCAGTACGTAAGTGGTATTTGTAAATAAGCCCAAACAAGTGAAATGGTCTGTGTTAGTCAACCATTCTGCACCTTGGATACATTGAAGGCTGATGCTTGGTTGAGTAGCTAAACTAAATATCAAGTGGTGTTACACAGCTTGAAAAGAAACTCATCTCTAAAGAGAAAAAGCAGACTTTTTTTTTTTTCTAAGCCATTCTGTTAATGCCCAAGAAGATGTTTCCGTGAGTGTTAAGAAACCAACTGTCTATAGACTCTGGGAAAAATGGTTTATGGGTGTCTCTTGCCCATGCTCATTCAGAGCTTCAATGGGGAGGCAGAGTGCTGCAGCTCTGAAGAGTAGCTTGAATCATCTTGCATGAATATTGCTCTCTCCAAGGATATTGGCATGCAAAACAGATTCTGTTCATCTTAGAGGATGTTGAATGCACCTCACACATGGCTTCATAACCACTTTGAGATGAACAGGCAGAGTCTGGATTAGGTTCTTGTCAGTGGAAGCATGTGTGCGTGATCAATGCACATAGGTGGAAATAATTCATTTTTCTCAAAGCATTTGCTTGGTATTGCTTAATTTGTGTACCCTGTCTGTGCTTTTTTTCACCATGTATATTTTCTGGAGGGAACTTATTCTTCCCCTTTCTGCCCTTTCCCCTCCCTCTTAATTATATTTTATCTCCAGTGGTCAAAATGGGAGAGTGGAGTGTCTTCCAGATTTATTTCTGCTTTAAATGTGGGGCTAAATCAGTTTCATAAGCACCTTCAAGTATCTATTGCTGACAAAGCTTTGTGGGATCAGTCTCTGCTTAAACACTAATGGGAAGATGGGATCTGAAAAGATTTAGAAAATCTGCATCATTCACTCTGTGGAAAGGCCCATGTAACACCTCTCTTGGCTTCAGATCCACTTAATGAAAGTGATTTTTGAAAATCACATAATAAATAGATAACTGAATATAGGTTTAATGTTATCTCCACAACCCAAGTACTTCCAGATGTCTGATCTAACCTTACTCTCAGTCTGAAGCCATTCCCTGTGTCCTGTCCCTCCATCCCTTGTCCCCAGTCCCTCTCCAGCTCTCCTGGAGACCCTTTAGGCCCTGCAAGGGGCTCTGAGCTCTCCCTGGAGCCTTTTCTTCGCCAGGTGAGCACCCCCAGCTCTTCCAGCCTGGATCCAGAGCTGAGGGGCTCCAGCCCTTGGACCATCCTCATGGTCTCCTTTGGATCCACTCCAACAGGCCCATGCCCTTTGTACATGAAAAATAACCACAAGTTTCAGCTGTAGCATTGCTGTGGGTCTGGCTGCACGTGGAATACTGCTGTGAGGGAACACTGCCTTGATTACAGAGGTGTTTCCAAACTGTCCATGTGCTGCTGTTGTCCAGACCTCCAGGAGCTGCTGTGAATGCTTGACTGGTGGTATTGCCAAAAATTTCCCAATGGCCAGAGTAACTGCACAACCCTGATGTCTTTAGTAGGAGTCAGAACAGCTCTTTAACTTGCTGGCAAAGCCTGTGATCTTTGTGGCTTTGAAATGAAGAAGTGGGAATATTAAGCACAAATTTAGTGTGTGTGAGGTGTGAGCGGCTTCTTGCGTTCCCTCATGATGGTATTTCTGGGATTTTTATCAGCAGTGTCAGCAAGAGCACCTACTAATAGCCAGCTAAAGTTTAAATAGCTAGGGTCTTCTGGTAATGACCTTAAAACGGTTTCTTCAGCTCTGAGCCCTGCAGTGACTGTGTTTTTTTTTCTCTGCACCCCTGTAGTCCTGGCTATTATAAACCATACTTAATGTTCCTGAGCTCCCAGTCCTGGAAGTGTTCAAGGCCAGGCTGGGTGGGGTGTGGAGCAGTCTGCTCTAGTTTAAGGTGTCCTTGCCTGCAGGGTTGGAACAAGATAACCTTTAAGGTCTCTTCAAACCCAAACTGTCCTGTGGTTCTTAGTGTTGTACCAGCGTGTGGGAGGAGTGTGCTGGGTTCTGTAGGTTCCGTGGTGGTACAAGTGGAAGTAGCTGATAAATGACAGCATAATTTTGGTTTTGTTGAGGAGGATGTTTTATTTTGATAAGGACTTTCAGGTTTTGAAGAAAAGTTATATGAGTGTGGCCAGTTGCTCAAGCAGAGTAAATGGTTTTTAGACTCTCTTTTTAGACAGGTGCAGAAATGATTCCCAAGTGACCCTAAAGCTGAAATCCTAAGTGAGTTGTACTGATACCTTAATGATTTATAATTAAGTCAAATAAAAAAAAAAATCCCTGTTTTTAATTCTTTTTTTTTAAGACTACAGTGCTGCTGGTGGGTTATAGCCAGATTTTCTTATGTGCAATAAAATCCAAGTTCTTAAGGCCCAAGCTTTTTTGAGCATGATGATTTTAATGGCACTTTTCAACCATCTGAAGTACTTCAAGGAAAAAATTTACATCTTGATGTCCTCTGTGAGTGTCCTTGCCTTGCTTTATCTGTGGCACTGTTAAAAAGGGCCACACTTGTTTCATATCTGTTAGGGTCTCCCCCAGACATGAATATTTATTCGCTTTGCAGTATCTGTTTTGAAAACATCAGCTCAGAACCTAAACTTGTTTACAAAACAACCAAAATAACCTTCCAAAACAGATTGTTTTGAGATGCTTGTGTATCGCTTTTATTCATGGAAAACAAATATTTCCTGCAATGCTCACCATTTCAATTGGCAGATGATACCAGACATGTTTATTTAACTCGTGTCAGTGTTTTTCAGCTTTCTGCAATGTGTGTATCCATAGATACTTCCCAGTGGAGGAGGCAGACCCCTTAACTTTCTGATACTTGTGAAGTAAAATAAAATGTATGAATACGCTTTTCTTCACTGCTTTAAGCCAATCCTTGAAGTGTTTTACAAGCTCTGCAGACAAGAGGATGGAAACAAGTGACTTAAGTCATTAAATTTGCTATTCTTGGGTCAGCAGAGATGCTAGGGAACACTTGCAGTGAGCTGTCAGAAAGCATTTTGGCCAGAATCTGCAGCCTTTAATATTTCTAGAGCCCTTTCAGAGGTCTTAGTCAAAGCCTGGTAGGGAAATTATTTACAGGAAACAGGGTGCTGCACCACTAAATCACATTGGCAACTCCCATTGTGCTGGATTTATAAATTGATGTGGGTAACACATCATCTGCATGTCAAGTTGGAAATAGGATATAAATATTGTTAACGTGGAAAAATATGTTTAGTGCTGTAGGAAGCCCTTGTTCAGTGCTGTGTGGTGTTTGCTATTGGCTCTGTGAGCTTTCGAGGGGTTTCTGAAAGCCACAACATGGTGCTGACTGCACAGGAGTCAACGAGAGGTATTGCTGTTCTCGTGGCTTCATAGCATGAAGCCTTGGTTCACCTCTCTCCTGAGGTGAAAAGAATTGGGCAAGTGAAAGACCAAAATATTATTTAATCTGTTGAAATTTAGTACTTAATATTTGAAACTGAGGAATTTTTTGTACAGGTAGCATTTCATCCTTGAAGTTACTTAGTAAATCACAAGAGCATCATACCCACGCTGCTGTAGGGATCCAGTGCTTAAATGCTGCATCTTATAAACAAAAAATAACCAGATCATTTCTTGTCTTCCCTTGGTGAAGGATTTTGTAGTTTGGCAAAATCCTCATGGCTGTCATTTAAATTGCTCGTGTTGCTAGTCTTAGGGTGAAAAACATGGCAGGTACATTTGGCTCCCCTTTTTGAAGTCCATTTTCCGCCATGGAAATAAATTCTGAAGTAATCTTACATATCTTGTGAACTTTGCATCACAGACTGGTTTGGGTTGGAAGAGACCTTAAACCTCATCCTGTTCCACCTTCCACTATCCCACATTGCTCTAAGCCCCACCCAACCTGGCTTTGGACACTGCCAGGGATGGGGCAACCTGTGCCACGGCCTCCCTACCCTCTCAGGGAAGAATTTTGTCCTCATATCTCATCTAACCCTGTCAATGTGAATCCATTCCCTGTGTCTTATCTCTCCATCCCTTCTCCACAGTCCCTCTCTAGCTCTCCTGCAGCCCCTTTAGGCACTGGAAGGGGCTCTGAGCTTTCCCTGGAGCCTTCTCTTCTCCAGATGGCACCCCCAGCTCTCCCAGCCTGGCTTTACCAAGTCCACATCCTTCTGGTAGTGAGGACCCAGAGCTGGATGCAGCTGTGCAGGTGCCATCTCCTGGGAGCAGAGGGGCAGAATCCCCTCTCTCAACCTGCTGCCCCCATGGGTTTGGATGCAGCCCAGGACAGGGTTGGCCTTCTGGCCAGCTGCCCTCAGAATTGCTCCTGTGTGTGGGACCCCTCCCTGATTTCACAGCTGAACTTGATTTGACAGTAGATCTCATTCCGTCCTCCTCGTGGACTCAAGGTGTGACTGAAGATGCAGATCCTTTCATCACATATTCAAAGGGATACCTTCTGACTGCAAAATAAATCTGGCTTGTGCCCACTCAAGTGTTGCTGCCAGACATCTCAGGCTACCAAGCCTAATGTTTAAATTAATGTTTAAATTAACTCTTGCAAGTCCAGCTTTTGTACAAGAGCAGTTTAAGTCCTCAATTCCAAATTTTGTTGATACAAGAGTGATTTGCTCTTCATTTAGAATTTTACTACTCCAAATTTGCTGGGGAAAACAAACCAACTTTTTGATGTAGGGTGATTTTATTGCCTCATGGAGTATCTAATGATGGCTTCTAGCAAGTGCTTTGGCTTTTAATCAGTCAGCTAATATGAAATGTAGACTGTGACTTTCAAATAAAATTATTTAAAATATTTGTGACTTTTTAAAAATGAATGTGTATGTTCCTTAACTGGCCAGGAATGCACACTGTAATTCTTACCTTTCTGTACAGAAACTGGTCTGAAACTCAGAGCGTGTGGAGCACATTTCTCATCATATTCCTAATAAATCGGAGGAATTTCAAAATGCCAGCCCATTATTACCAGGCTGGGACTTTTTCTATAATAGGGAACTAGCAACTAATATGTCTTCTGTCAAGTTTAAAAATAGTGCTACATCTCCCATTACCACACCTATTAGTTCCCTCTCCTCTCAGAGATACTCTAAATCAAGGATCCTTCATCTATTTAAACCTAATGTAAGCCTTTAGCATCATCAGTGCTATTAAATTTACAGTCATAGGTGCAGCACTGGAAATGTTGAGTCCTGTAAACTGTGTTGGACCTTCAAGTACTGTAAACACACTGCAAATAAGTTGGATAAAGCCAATGTGCCATTTAACAACTTCAGCAGTCTGTTAAAATCAGTTTTCATTTTTCCAGGCTTCTGAATTACATGGCAAATGGGAGCTTATAATTAACTGTTAAATCAGAATAACTAATTTTCTCTCAAATCCAATTGCAAACCTGGCATACTCTCATATGAGGTTATACTCTCATATTAGATCTGTATTTTTTTTTTTATTTTCCCCTTTAAAAAAAAATCCTGTTAGTGGTGAAAGAGCTCCTCAAAATAATGTAAAACTTTTTGTGAAGGTAATTATTTAAAATCTACTGCTCTGCAGCATACTCATGTCAACTTCTGTAAATCTACTTGGACCATTAAAGGGAGGAGACAGAGGAACAAACCCTGTGGAAGGGTTAATTGGGTTTGCTGGTGATGGGTGATTGTGGCTGTAGCTGTTCCCCTGGCTGTGGTTCTCCATCACAGCTTTTCTGTATCTTTTTCCCTTCTATTTTGCCTTTATTTGGAAGAAAATTAATAATTAAATATTAACAATGCTTAATTTGCCATTGTTAATCTGAATTTGTGAAAATAGTTTACAGAGTACTGAGTATCCCTCATACCCTGTCCTGAGCAATATTTTGTCCTGTGTACAGAATTTAGGAGATTCGATTAGACACAAAGAAACCAAGTTGTGTATTGTAACTGCCATTCCCAATGTACTGAGGATCAGCACATCAGTCAGTGAAATTTCCCTGAAAATGTATTTTTGGAGTGCTGTGCTCCAAGGGGGGATGGAGGCTTCCCCACCGAGGTAGTGTTGACTGTTGTGGTTTTGAGTTAACCATAAATGTGATGTGCAGATGTCTTTCTCCACTGGAAAAAGAGAATAAATTGCAATAATTTATTCAGTATAGATTAAGATCTTCAAAGATGTTGATTGAGGATGGCTAGAAGTATAGATACAAAGTATTTATGACAGTCTCAGACTGTGTGGGCGGAAGAAGGTGCAGAGAGAAGTCTAGGGATTAACTTTTTTTTGCTTTTCTGTAGCTGGAAAAAACCCAAATTTAATTTACAACAGAAAATTATGGAGGTCATTAGTGCCTTTGCCTAGACAAAATAGTAAAACAATTTAAATGCTGAGTTTTAAAATGCATGCACTGCATATGCATTAACAACTTTTTTCTAAGGATTTATAGCAATATTGCTAACTTAGCATTCACAGAGTAATGTGCAGATTTTGCAGCACGTTACTTTCTAAACACATAAACTCCAAAAGGAGCCTTTACTGTCTCTTGTGTCAGGGTGTCTCTGGATTAATAGCCATGGGGCATCTTCAGACTCTAACTTCCCATTCCTGCTGTTCCATCTCAGAGTTGAAAACACAGGCGTAAGATCTGAACCTGGCAATCCTCACAGTTCACTTGAGATCAAACCAATTCTTTGAAAATTACATTGTTGGCAATTCTGATTGCATCATAGCATCAGAGAATGGTTTGGGTTGGAAGGGACCTTAAAGCCCATCCAGTTCCATCCCCTGCCATGGGCAGGGACACCTTTCACTGTCCCAGGCTGCTCCAAGCCCCAATGTCCAACCTGTCCTTGGACACTTCCAGGGGTCCAGGGACAGTCACCGCTTCTCTGGGTACCCTGTGCCAGGGCCTCAGCACCCTCCCAGGGGAGAATTTAGTCCTAATTTCTAAGCTAAACCTACCTTCTTCCTTTAAGGCCATTTCTCTTGTTCTGTCACTCCATGGCCTTGTATGTATAGATTATAAGCACAGTAAAAATGAGATGTGGTATTTTAGTGAAACCAAAGCAGGCCAGGCAATCCATGCAGGTTTCATTCCTTGCTGCATCCAGGTAGTGGTAGATTTTGGCATTCTGTAGGTGTTTGCAACTCTCAGGTTGTATGCATGGACCAGACTGTGGTTTATGGGTGTCGTCAGTAAATTAATGTTACTGCTGCTCAGCCATCCAAATACAGGTGAACTATTTTGGTTTACCACATTCTCAAAAGAAGTGGAGGATTTCTTGCTTTTCCCAGTTGATTTATATAAAAGATAAATTGTCATTTTCGCTTATGCAGTTTAGTAATGACAAACCTCAGAGCTGGTACTTTTGGGTGATCTAAACACACAGTTAAATCTTGGTCAAACCTTAAAATGTGATTGTGTTTAAGGTACAGCTCCAGGGTTTCGGTGAGTCACTGTCATGAGTGGGAGGGCAATGCAGGCTCTTTCAATCTCTGTATGTGTGCATATTTACACCACCTCCCCGCTTCAGGTAGGGATGGGAGGGAGAAGGGGCAGAGGAGGAAAGGTAAAGATTCTTAATAGTCCTTTGGAAAATCCCATTTTACTGCAACGTGGAACATGGAAATTTTTTGCCTGTTATCAGCCACTGCAGTGTGTTTATGTGAAACCACCAAAGGTTCAAGCATGTTGATGTCCACGGCTCGTACCTGGTGGGTTTTGCAGTGGGTTGAGTTACGAGACACCGAACCACGTGTGCTCGGATACGGCGGTGGAATAAATTTCTCATACGTGTGGGACTGTGACGGTTAAAACAATCATTACTGAAACCATATACCTTATTTCCTGTAACTAATAGCAGATCTCTACCTATGGAATATATTAACAATTATTCCTTCGGGTTTGGATGGTTGCTCAGCTGTTTTGTTGGACAGATATTTAAGCGTGGTCTGTAATTTATGTTGTCTGAGAACGTCAATGAGCAGAGCTAATTATGGCTTCCTGATGTGAGCTGTGCTGATGTTTGTGAAACCACACTTCTGTAAGACAGAGTGAACGTGTGTTCTTTAACAAATTGTGGAAAATGATGGGTTTTCTCTGCCTAGGTTGGTTAACAAAAGTACCTAAGTTGGTGTTCACCTAGAGTTTAAAAAGAAGCCACGGTTTTGTGGCTGGTTGAACAGTTAATTCTTCCGTGCCTTTAAAGTAAAATTTTATTTATTACTCTGTACAGTACTCTGACTTCCTTTTAAAAGGAAATTATTGGTTCAAACAGCAGTGGCCCTTTCAGGGACTTCATCACTTGCCATGTTTCAGTGTGGGGTAGAGCTGCAGCAAGTGACAAAAGTCCTGGCTGCTTGTTACTGTGAGCTGCTGGCTTTGAGACAGCTCCTAATTACCCACCTACGCTTCTCAGTACTTCAGTGTACCTCTGTATTAGTCATGTCATTTTGACACTGTTACCACTTGGAAGGATTTTTTTTTGTCAGATGTGTAACGTGTATCCTGAAGAATGTGCTGCTCTGTGTGTAAAGACAGAGTAGGAAACTTTCAAAGGAAAGGATCCTGCAGCTGTTGTGGATGGGGTTGAGCTGTTTGAGGAACACCCAGGATTGCTGGCTCCAGAGAGGAAATACTGTAATGAGAAAGGGGAAGCAGTTCTGTTTTTCTAATATTTGTTGTTTTCTTTGAAATGGGGAAAAGAATACCTGGAGTGATTTATATTTAATTGAGGATTGCATTCCATCAGATACGGTGAATGTTCTCAGGCCATTTATCAGCTGTGTCTTTTGGAGACCGCCGAGGAGTTTATGGTACAAATTCACCTTAACTTGGCTGGGTCAAGGGAAATAAAGCAAAAATAATAGCTGTTATTTTTGTATGTGAACAAAACTGGAAGTCATGTGGGTGAAATATGAGCCAAACGACTGTGTCCTACCTCCTCTGTGTCTTTCTAAGTACAAGAAATTATTAGCTATACATAATATAATTTCCTTAGCATTATCAGTGTGTCTTTTATAAACAGAAAATTTATTGACTTTTTCATTGCTCCATCTTAGTCAAGCCCTGAAGTGAATGTGACATATATTTTACTGCCATTATCCTTTAGTAGTATCTTGTGTAGGTAGCATCTTATTTAAAAACAAACAACAAAAAAAGAATAAAATAAACCATATACTCCTTCTTAAATAACATTGTAACATTTTTTTCTAAATTGAATTTGATGTATATTGCTGGTAACGTACAGAGATCGCACAACAACAGAATCCAACAAGTGCTAGTGAGGATTTTAATAAGCAGCACCTACATTTTTTTGGGCGAGTGAGTTTTGTAAGAAAACCTTTGAGCTTTAGGTCGTCTCTGAAAAAAATGTGTCATTTCTGATTGTCACCCTCACGGGCTGCTGCCACGGGGTCTGTGAGTGTTATTGTGAAGAATTGCATATCAAGAGCTATCTTAACACCCACTCCACGACACATCCACGATTTCAACCCAGTTTCCCAATGTAAATAGCCAAAGGGGGTTTATTGTATGGCAATACTTGTGCAATATTTGCATCGTGCAGTTTCACTAATAGATCTAAAGGCAGGTAAATGCAGAATAATTAACTAAATGTCAGGGTCTTTAAGCAGGAGGAAACACGAGGGCTGAGCAATCTCTTACTGTCAGCACGTACAGTCATTCTCTGTCCCCATGAGGGATGTATAGTGAAAACTGGTGCAAACTAAAACCAAAGAGCACAGTGTGGGTTCAGCTAAACCTGGTGATGAAACCAGTTTCAGAACTAGTCTGGTGAGGTGTGATTTGATCAGATGCTTCATGAACAAATTGCTTTATTACTGATACTGCTAATGATTTGTAAATTAGTTGCAAGCCTCCCCGAGTGACTGACTCAGTGGCATTTACCAACTTTTCACATACCCCCATTTTTAGGGGCTGAATTTATAAAACACTTCCCTTTAGTCCTCTGAATTAAATTTTCGGTGGCATTTGATGACAAGCATAGCATGATTAATTACAAATTGTTCTTTAGGTGAATAGTGCAGATTCTAAACCACAGCTTGTGTTTTTATAGCAGTTATTACCCTGCAGGCTCCAGAAGGGCTTTGGAGGAGAGAGGATGATTTTGGTTACATCATTGTAAATTCAGAAAACGTCAGTGATCTCAAAAGTGTGATTTTTTTGAAATTAGGTCAGTGGAAAAGAGATCAGAAACTGCTCTGCTACCTGAAAAGAAGCAAGCTCCAAAATGGAGTGAAGTCTCTGCTTCCAGATGGCTTTCTTTTTGATTTTGCAAAGAACATGTTTGTTAAAACAAGTAATTTATTTGAAATATCATGGGGGAGTGAATAATGGAGGAAATGATAACTTGAATCCAGGCTGGATTAAGGCAAGAAAGTTGGAGAGTGGAATGTTTTTTCTCTTGCTGACTGTTCTGTAATGACCCAGAAGCTCTACACCACCATTTCATCTGGCACCATGGTGGGCCAGCAACAAAAAGCTACCTAAAGGTTTCTTATGTTTTGTCTCCCATTTAAATTGATTCAGTGTTTGGATTTTTGTCACTAGTTAACTGATCTTTTGACAGCTACAGTGCACTTAAAAGGCTTTTCATTTGTTTTCTGCCCTGTGATTACAGAATACATAACATTTTTAACCTGATCTTGAATGGAACTGAATTTCTCAACTATGGTTGAGATGATGATTGAGATTTTCAGGAGACACTGTAGTTCTCTGTTGAATTCTCACTTCTTGTCACCAGAGGTATTGGTAAGATAAGGATTACAGTCTGAAACCACTAGAAATTGCAGGTCAGGAAATGGGTATGAGGTCTTGCAATGTACAGTGTCAAACACGAGTCCTGAGGAACTGAGTTTAGCAGAGAGTCCATCCTTGGGGAGTGTTGAGAGGGAAACCATGGGAGAGGTGTTTGTGGATGGGTGAACACCTTTCAGGGTTTTGTTTTCAGCTTTTGTGTGTGGTGGTTTTGCTCGAAGCATGTGAAAAGCAGCTTTTGAGTACCCCAAGGGTGTGACTCACGAGGGCGATGAGCAATTGTCACCGGGTTTTCATCTGTCCCCTCGCTTTGGGCAGCACGTTCTGCATCCTGTTTGTGAGTAGCTCTGTGGCTTCTTGTCTCAGAGCTTCCTTGAGCCTCCTCTAGTGTTCTCTTCCACCCACTTTGGAGTATTCAGAAGAAATAAGATGGTTTACATCTTCTGTTGTTGCTGGGGTGGTGATCCCAGCTCCCAGTGATGCAGGAGGATGTCCTGGGCGATGCCCCAACTGCATCTCCCCAAGCTGCTCTGCCTCTAAGTCACTTACCCAAATCACTGTTGCTGGCAGCTGTTCTGGCTGAAGTCTGTTTGAATTGCTCTTTAATATTTTCTGCCACCAGGAAAAGAAGGGAAACCCAAGTAAGAATGAATAAGCTATATCCTAAGCTATGGAATAATTGACCGTAGTTCAGAGTTAGTGTGTAAAGTAAAGCTGCTTTTAGATACCTGATTGAAAACAAACCCATAAACCCAAAATACAACGTGTTCTTAAGTCCTGCACATTTTGATTAATTTAAAAATTACAGACAGTATCTTTTAAAGGTCAAAATAATCTAGTCATCGTAATTTCCAAGTAGCCTTTTCTGAAGTAAACTCATGAATACAATATTAAAGTTTAATTTTACAGGAAAAATGAAGACACTACATATATATATGCCTTGCAATATATTTCTTCTTCTTCCAGTATAATTTTCTTAAATAATAATAATAAAGATAAGTTTCTAAAGTAAAATACTTCTCTATTTTCATTTTCAGATTTCAGACAGTTCCAAAGTACTTGGAAAATGAGTGTCCTTCTCATTGAACCCTTTTATGGTGGTTCCCACAAACAGCTGATGGATCTCCTCCAGGAAGAGCTACAAGAAGATTGTGTCTTCTGCACACTCCCAGCCAAGAAGTGGCATTGGAAGGCACGGACTTCTGCTCTTTATTTCATGCAAACAGTGCCAGCAAGTTCTAATTACAGGTAAACAAGGGATTGAATAATTTCTAAGATCAAATCACAGAGATTTCTTCAACCTGGTCTCTTGAGCTTAACCCTTGTGTGCTTTCAAAGGTGTATGTGGGAGCAATTAGAGACTTGCAGTGGGCAACACAGGTTTTTCTTCTTGAGGTATACCTGGGAAATTGCATGTTTTATTTAGAATTTCCTAGACTGTTTTGTCTTGCATCTCCAGTCCGTGAGAGTCTCTCAGTATCTGGATACCTGATGTCTGTACATGTATGTGTATCTCTTACTTGAAATTTATCATGTGAGCTCAGTCAGTATGAAAGGTTTAAACTGTGCTTCACAGATTAGGCTGAGAGATGGCACAGATGTGAGCACTGCAAGCTTCCTCATGTGCCTTCCCATGTATCTATTAGCAAGTCTGATTTATCAGTGTCCTGCTCAGGCTGACCTGGAGGATTAAGGGGGCAGTTTTATCTTAATGGTGGTCCGGTTCCGTAACGTGGCAGCAACTGTGGGTGTCAATTATACATTTATGTAAGTGGCAAATTTCCATCAGCCAGAACCTGGCCTGATAAAAGCAGGCTATTTAGGTCAACAAGATAGCTATCATGTAGTGAGAATCAGTCACTCCAGAGCCAAGCTGTCTCTAAACCCAGCAGTTTTGCTTGGCCTACCTGATCAGATGAGATGTGGCGAGGTGATTGTCTGGAGCACTGAGATAGAGCCCCACTCGGAGCACGCAGAGCATTGTGGGGGGACTGTGCACCTTCAGGGGGAGAGACTGTTCATGCACAGGGCTCTTTTAGCTGCTTTTCAGCAGCAGAATGAACTTGAGCAGGCCTCTGAGCACACCTGAATGATGTGCCAATGAGTTGCAGTTCAGAGCTGCATCTGGTATTTGTTACCCTGAGTGAGTAGGTGCTTCCTGAGGAAGGAATATCATTTTTCAAGAGTAGATTTGTGCTGTAGAAGGCTGCATTTGCTCAGTGCTACCCAGCACAACGTCTAACCCGTCTTGGAACACGTAGTGTGTAAACGTACACCTTTTCTGTGCCTGCCTTTGGCTCCCATTTAAAATAATCTCCCACCCCAAGCCAAATGTTATAATTAATTTACCCCGTTTTGTCTTGTGCGAGGCATTCAGCGTTGGTTTCCTCTTGCTTTCTTTTTGCAACAGTTTTGTTTTGGAGGAGTGTACATGACAAACTGTTATGTAAATTTGTCTTGTATCACAACCACATCCTCCAACGCATCACAATGTTATCTGTGTTCCTTCAAGGTCAGCAGCCCAAGCTGTCCAGCACTAACTGTATTAAACTAATCAGACATCACTCATAGACATACACTTCATTAGTTTAACTTACAGTTACATTGACCTAAGATAACTTAACTCCAATTTGTCAAGTAACCCACATCTTGGGGAAAGGGGGAGGGAGCGCTGACAAAAAAAAAAAAAAAAACAACAAAAAAAACCCCAAAAACACAAAAAAAAGCAAAATCCCACAAAAAACCCAACCAAAAACCCTCAACCCAGCAGCCTGAAAACTCACTTGAAGTTAATAAACTTGCAATCTGTCATAGACTTATGTGCAAATACAACCTTTACTGACAGCAAATAAATCTGATCTAACCAATGGAGCATCTTAAGGAGAGGAAAGTGTTTTCTTTGCTGGTGCTGTGCGGGTTGGAGCAGAGGGAATCAAATAGTCAAAGTTGACAAAGATGCGATGGTTAAAATAGAATTTGTACCTTGTCCTCGCAGGCAGCATAAAATTTTAGGATCAAGGGCTGATATGGCTGGTGAGAGGAAAACTGATTAGAGGTACCTTCTACTTTACTTGCACATTTTTGATGTTTGCTTTGTAATTGAATGTTTTGATTATTTTATTAAATTGAAAGTGTAAGTGCATCAGACTGCAACCTAGTAAGGATGACTACTCTCCTATGAGAAAAAACATTGATTAAAATTAATTTTAATTCTGTTATTTCTAAGCTTTCTAGTAACCACTGAAGATCAGCTTCCCAGGCAGTAGTTTGCAAAGAAAAAAATTCCACTGAAAACTGGCAGGACTGCGTGTTTGGAATTGCACAGTTAAATATTTCAACCTTCTTGTGAGGTCGTGGAAAATACCAAATTTGCATTACTTATAAAATTGGCATTATTTACAGAAAAAGCCCTTTCTTTTATAAGTGTTTTTCATAATTGTGACATTTTGTAAATACCTTGTTTTTATTTGTGTGTTTAATAATGTAGAAAGGTCACAGATATTTCAAGTGCAAGCACTTCTGATAAAGGACCTGCCTTACTAAATCTTTATGTTCAAACTGTACTTTATTTCAAGATCTTGGTGTGTGTGAGAAGTAATAATGCTGCTGTTAAGTCTGATGTTAGATACGTTTTAGAGAAGCAGTGTAGGTATGTTCTAAAGGACTTGAACTTCTATCCATATAAGCTGATTTTTGGGAGGAGGAAGGTTTGTTAGTCTAAATGTGATAATGAGTTAAGGAATAGTCTTAAAAAGTGCTTTTGAAACAAAGGATGTAGTGCAGAGCTGTAGATGTTAAAGTGAAATACTCTGCAGTGAGCAGAGAGTTTCTGTCATGAACTTGCGAATTGTTTTATCAGAGAACAGACGTGTCCTCCCTTGAGCCAGAACTAAAGCTGAGTTGGTAACAAACAGGGCATTTAATGTTACTTTTGTGAACTGTACGGCTGCTGTCTTGGTGTGCAGTAATATCATGTTCTCAAGAACGTGGGGATCTCCCCAGGACTGTCACAGGGAGAAGGTGTCCCCACCCTCCACGGGGAGCACACGGAGCTGTTACACAGGATATTGGACACTCAGTGTTTGATCTGCAGCACTGTGTGGATTTATATTATTTCCCCTATGCAAAGTCTGCAGTGCATTTCTCCAGAAAAGTGTTGCTTTTCTGTTTTCCTGGCTTTCTTGAGCAGTGTGTTAAACCAGCTCATGACTTCCTTCATCTCCTGAGAGAAGCACAGGAGCCCTGAGGAGCGGGAAGCCTGGGAATGCAGAGTCCCTTCAGTTTGGGAGGCCAGAAGGAGAATTTAAAGGTGGATCACTTGCCTAGAAAACTTGAAATGGTCTCATAGATTGATGTGCAGCAGCCACAGACTGAATTTTAATTGCTGTAGAGTCACACACGTATTTTCCTTAATTGGAAAGAAGGTGTTTGGATGTTGTGTTTGTATGAGTAGTTTCATTCTTGTGGTGGCAATTTCCAAATCACAGAATCTGAAATGCACTGAAAAAGGGAGGAATTATGTCTGCTTTCTCTAGACAAGGCTTTCAATAAACTGAGTTTTGTTAGCAGTGGGTGGGATATTATCTTCTTCATTCCATGGATTTGGAAGGTCCAGCAGAGCCTCCTCAGGCTGCTGTCACTGCAAAGCTGCTGTGTTCACTGGTTTGTCTCCCAACTTCCTTCAGACAGCTTCAACTCCTTGATAAATGTGGGTATCTGGTCTTTAGCCTAAAGTTGTTTTCCATAGCACACAGAGACTATTCTGTAATTCTAGAAAACACGTAAAAAAAATTAATTGTTTTAGCCTTGTTTTTCTTCTTGACTCAGGGATAGTTCTAAAATTTGAAAATGCTGTTTCACAATTTATTGAAAAAAATGCTTTCATTTTTTTCTGTAGTTATTTTCTTTATTACAGTGAACAATCTATTAAATTACAGATAGTAAAACACTGGTATGACACATTAGATGAAAGGAGTTTATATTTTAGGAACTATCCTCTACAGAAAGTAATTCATACCCCAAAAAGCTAGGAGTGTAAGACTTAGATCTGTAAAAGAGAGTGACTAAATTCAGTGTAGCTTCCAGTGTGTTTTAATAGCACTGCTACATTATTTTAAATATATATATATAAATATTATGTATAACATTCAGTATTGCCCCCCAGGTAGCTGTTCATATGAATAAAGATTTTATTTGTAACAGATTCTAGCCCTGAAATACCCCTAGGGTAAATGTTAGCATATATATACCCCTTGATATCTGACAACTGTATTTTAAAGACAAATTCTGTGCTTTTTACGTTTTAGAAAAGAGAAAACAAATTATTGTTTTCAATTAATAGAGCTCTGAAAAAAACCCCAACCTGGGGGTGTCATGTTCAGCAAAGGAGAGTATATTTCAACAGTATGTAATGTAGATGTGGTTGTTTTTTGATTTTGGGTTTTGTTTTTAATATTCTATTGAAACTACTAGATTTAAGACTGTTTCAGATCTGATTCTTTTGTTCTATTCTATAAGGAGAAAACACCTTATTTTAGAGTGAATTCTTGATTAACTGGTGGGCTGTGTCCCCTAAATATCTTAAAACCAGCAATCTTTTAAATTTTTATTCCAGCGAGTAGTTCAGTCCTACTGAAAACATAACACTGTGTGGATGTGTGAGCATTTGCAAGCTTGAGGATTTAACTGTTTTCTGGATATTTTGTTTTCAGAAACATTCCTGCATACCCTGGAAAAGGTGTTTGAGGATATGACTCAAAGCAGGGCAGGGCAATTTTCATTAAATCTGAATACATAGATACCCATTTGTGCTGGAAACAGCTGTGCCTGTTTGCATCTTTCTGTGGAATACTGGAAATGTTTATATAATCTTTGTAGGAACTGCAGTAATATGTCCTGCATTAGAGGCCTTCCTAGAATTTGGCCCTCAAAATGCTCAGGTAAGGAATGAATAAATTGTATGTATGGGTAGTACATTAGTTAAAAGAAGATAACCATTTACCTACAAATTAAAAAAAAGTTAATTTGATACTGTTTGGGGTTTTTTTGGGCATATTTTCTGGTGTTTGCTTCTTTGTATAGGTGAATAAACATAAATCCCACATTCATAGCATTAACTACTAAGAGAGTGTATTTTGATGTTACTGCTCAAATTCACTGCGTTTGAAGAATGGGACGTGGCTCATCTCTTTGGAATTACTGAATAATTTTCTTTCCAAGGTGGTCTTGGTTTCACCCCATGTCTTTGTGGCTCTGTGTGTTTTAGCTGCAGTTTTGTGTGAGGCACAGTGAAATGTGCTCTTGGAGAGGAAGGGAATGTGCTCCTAGAGATCCCTTGTGCTTTGATGAGCTGATCTAAAGGCATGAATATATAAAGTGACCTAATGTAATATCCAGTATCCCATAAAGACAGCGTTCAGGTCTCCTAGAAACATGTCATCACAGCCTGGGTTGGGTTGGAGGTGACCGTGTTGTTCCAAGCCCTCTGCCACAGGCAGGGACACCTTCCACTAGACCAGGTTTCTCCAAGCCCTATCCAAGCTGGCCTTAAACACTTTTTTGATTAAAAATACCATGTGGGTGTAACTCACTGATGAGTACAAATATCCACATTCTCATTTGTGGGGGTACCCAAAGGAGGGTGTGGGAGCCACTGCTTCACCCTGTGCTCCTCTTTTCCGCTCCCTCTGAACAAAGGGTCATTACATCTCTCATTCCATTAGCGCTAAACCCGCTCGCGGTTTTTTTCCCCCTTTGAACAAATCGTTTGAGTTCACCCAGGTTAGTTCACGCGGGCTGGTGCAAATGCACACACGTTTGTCCTGCCCACGCTCCCAGGGAGCTGGCTGGGAGTTCTCTCCGCTCCGGGGGCCAGATGGCTGTCCTAGCACCGCGTTGAGCCTCAACCAATAAACCCTACTGAGATACGAGACACAGGCGCCATGTACTGAGCTAAAACAACTTGGTGACTTCTGACCAGAGCTGGCTGGTGTCCAGCCAGCTTCGAGTGTGAGCAGAGAGAATGTACGTCCATATGGAACGGCACGAAGCTCCACCGCTTAGCACAGATGATGCCCTCCACTGCTGTAGCCCTGGATAATAGAGGGTGTCCCAGCCTGGATAAGGGGTGTGAAATTCTCTCTGCTGAGGGAGAACTTGGAGGCCATCTGATGCTGGAAAAACGTAAGGTGGGAATGCATGTGTAAAACTGGTTTTTGTTTGATTTAGGTTAAAATTGCCCAAAACCTGTTCTGGAAACTTCTCCTGGAAATGTTATCGGTCAGAGAGAACTTGTGAAGGAGAGTGTATTATCGAATGGATTTGATAATGAGTTTTAACAGAACACTAATATAAACCAAAGTGCTAAAGTTAGCAAAGAAACAGTTTACAATCTATAATTGATTTGCTTTTTTTTTTAAATGGGGAAGATAGTGTAAGTAAAAGCAAAGCATTAATAAATAATTGGTAAAAAAATTTTATCTAGTAAAAAAACTTAACCCAGTTAAAAAAATTAAAGTAAAAAATTAGGGAAGGTCTAGAGGCAAAATCATTCCTTATTGAGGATAACAGCACTGCTGTTGTTTCTCTGCTCACAACCAGACTGCGAAAATTTCCTTTTCAGTGTGGTGGAGAGAGGCTGCTTGAAAAGTTTTTGTGAAGCTGATGAAGGAGGTGGGATGTCCTTTTGATGCAGATGAATTCTCTTGTTCTGAGGGGCCAGAAACAATGCTCTGGTGCTCGAAAGTCCTAGTACAGCACCATGATTTAAGAACAAATGTTTTTATTCTTAGCTCTGGCTGTTGAAAAACTTGGAGGGGGAGATCCAACAAGAGCAGCAAAAAAAAATCTTCTGAGAAATAGGACAAAAAAAACTCCCAAGTAAACTACCTGAAATTTATTCAGGCAGACAGCAATGTGATCTTAAACATTCACTTTGCATTAATCAACTTTGCCTCAGATAAAATGCTGGCAGATGGTAGCTATTCATTTTAAAAGTGACAGGTTTTCTTTACGTTTTTGTGTGGAAACCCCCACATGCACTCTTCCCTCCAAAAACTTTACTTGGTTAATTTGTCCAACATGCTTTTTTTTTTTTTTTTTTTTTCCCTCCCCTTAAATACTCTCTCATTATTAGGCAATTTCACAATTTGGATAGTTAAAAGAGGATTTAGATGAGTTTAAATGCAGGCTCCTTCCTTTGAAGTCCAGGGAAGTGCATATATGGGAGCTGAGATTTGGCAGGAGTGAGATGGGAATGATGAAGACGATGCGGGGAGAGGTGCAGGGCCGGGCAGGACGCGGGCTGGGACTGCTGGGTGATCTGTACAAAGTGCTAATGTGAAATGGCAGTTGTCTGTTTGATGTGTAAAAGATTTGCTGAAATTCCAGCAAAGTGTTCTGATGAGAGAAGGGAAAGAACAGTCTGGGTTTTCAAACCCTAGCATGTGTTTTCCTTTATGTTCTCAAATGCCGGGTGAAATCCTTATTTTTCTTTCTAAAATGAATTTTATGAATCACCTGGAGAATTGATATTTACATTGCTGGCAGTAAAATGTAATGAAATTGTGCATTATGATTCAGTATTTCTGCACTTAGGATTTTAATGAGGGTTTTATCTGTCCTTTTAAATGGTTGCTGTGTATATATTTTATTTCTAGATTAGTTATGGATTACATTTCTATTTCCAAATAACAAACATATACACTACTATATTATAAAGAGTATGATACTTTCCACAATTCATTGTCATTCCAGCCCATAACACTAATTTGATCTTCCAAAGGGAAAGTAAAAAAAGCTTTAGTTCGCATCTAATAAAGAGAAAAATATTAATTTTTTTTTTGTGCTGCTTTTTTTCCTATTCTCCCTTTTTTTTTTTTAAGCTAAGAAGTAAATATTATATAAGCTTATATATAAAAATTTTGTCAGATACTTTCTTTGCATATGATTTAGATTTATAGCTTTGTGTTCTGGTGTTATAAATAACTAATTTTCTTAATGAGTACTCAGAATTAGGCTGAATTTTGTGAATTCATGCATAATGAAAAGGAATTTTGCGTTGTACAAACTGACTTTAGCAAAGCAATTTTGGGAGAAGACCTACCTTAACACTAACGTAAATATATATATTTTTTTGGTAAGCTTTAACTTGACCTGGATACTGAAGTTTGAAAGTCTTGGTTCAGGTAGTTGTGACATCTCAGTTTCCAGTCTTCAACAGACCAAGAATCCAGAGGCCTTTCCTTGCCTATTTCAGCCCATGTGCCTATACCTGAGAGCCAGCTTGGATGGGCCTTGGAGCAACCAAGGCTCCTGTGGCAGGGGATATGGAACTGGATGATCTCTAAGGTCCCTTTCAACCCAAACCATTCTAGGATTCTTTTTCTGCATCTGCTTTTTGTTCCAGCTGAAGGCTGTTAGCACCTGCTGTGGGTGTCCATGACTTTCAGTGCGGGTTTTGAAGGCGCTGACCAGGTCCATGGTCACTCTGGAAAATGTGCCCAAAGATGTTTTTAGGTTTTATCTTCTCAGTACCTCTGGGATTACAATACTAAATGTCCCTAAGACAAGGCTGGAGTGCACTGGATGCTCTCCAAGGGCATCACCTCCTGGTGTAGTTTCATCCAAGGGACTCAGGGCGTTATCTTGGAGCCCACTCTGGTGTGAGCTGAGGCACGGTGGGTGAGGGTGGTTGTGGGTGGGTGGTTGATTCATAAAAGCCATACTGTATCAAACAGAAATGCTAATTTAACTCACACATAAACCACTTAATTTTGTGGATTTTGATATAATTTCTTTCCTAAACATGCAACATGTACATAGCCAGGAGTTTGATCACAATCTATGTGCCAAACTGTGGTGCAATGCAAAACATTTGATTTAAGATCAACTTCTGACTCCCCCAAACCACAGTCTGATCAATTTGTTTCCTCCTCCTCTTCCCTTTTATACTTCTCAGCCTAAGTATCTTGGGAATGGTACCTGTTATTGGTAGGCTTTGAGTCATTATGATGATAAATTTAACTTCCCTTCAAAACAAATATTAGGAATACATCCCTTGTGTCTATTAATTGGAATATCTTTGATGAATACAAAGCAACTGAAATACTTTTTTTTTGTTCGTCATTCAGTAATGCAGATTTCCACAATTTCCTTATTCCCTTGGACACTATTTTTCCTTTCTTGCCTTTGTCCTTTGTCCCTGTCTTTTCCTCCCTTCCTCCTGCACATTTACTCTGATGGTCCAGTGGACACAGTCATTTTAAAGAATGCTTTCCATTTCAGAGCACTGACTGTTTTTATTGTTTATGTTTATAACCTTGCCTTCTTGTTCATCATTTTTTGTTTCAGCTCTCTTAATTTCCATTTTACTTGTTGCACGCTTGAACTTATATTTCTGTCTAGTTGCAACTTGAAGAAAGAATAAAGGAATCAGCAGTGGCCACGACATCGAAAGCAAATACGTGATTTTCTTGTTGCAGAATTACTGAAAGAATTTATTCCTCTTAACAGTATTTCAAAGAATTATATGGGGAAAAATGTATTTAGAGTGGAGCCAGTGTTTTTCTCTCACACCACTTTACCTGATGTAACTATATTAGTCCTTTAAACTAGTGATTTACCAAATGTTTTAAAAAGAAAAGGTGTGAATTATTATGGGTAGAACAACGGAAAATTAATTTCAAATTCTATTTTTCTTGCAATTAAATTCCTACTGATTTCTGTTACTGTGTATTATTTGAGTGCTAATATTTTTTAACATAGCATACTCAATGTAAAATGATGTGTATCTAAGTAGAATATGGAAAAATCTTCATGTATTTAGGTATTATGTAATAACATGAAAAAATTTCTGAACCCATAATTCTATGTATATTATGTATGGAAAAACTAAAAAATTGAAGGGGAGTAATTTGAGAACATCTGCAATTTTTTATTTATGTAAGAGAATATCCCATTTTTAATTAAAGATGGAATTTAAGAATGATAAATGGGACCATTATCTAGTAACAGTTAGTTTGCAGGCATTTTTTTCCTAATGTTCTGCAGATTGCTGCAGGTTTGACAGTGCCTTTGGCTTTTGTGAGCAAAATGCATTTCCTACTCATGGCAGAAGAGTTGTAACTCACTAAACATGGAGCAGTGATCATGCATAGTGACATCTCTATGCTTAAACCCTGAGGAATTGAATTATTTTAAATTATTTTTAATGCGGAAATATCCTGGTAGTCAAATTTATTAAAAAGCTAACAGTTAAAAATTTTATCTGCCAAAAGAATTTAGAGAAAATGTGCTAAAGATGCTAAAACCATGCAAGAAGGGGACATGAATTTTGAGGGAGGTTTTGGCAGGTTTTTGAAGATTTTTTAATTTGTTAGTAGAGTTACCATTTTCTTGTTCCTTTTTTTTTTTTTTCCCTTTACCCCTTGAATTCCTTCTTTGTTGTCATCATCCTAGGCTAAAGTTGGTTCCAATTTATTGTTACATCCCCAAGTCTTAGCTGTGAGGTGTCAAAGTGGGGGGAAAAAAGGTGGGTGGATGCTTTGGGAGGAACTTGAGTTACCATCAGCTGTCGGACATCTCTTTGTATTTGTGACTCTCAGTTATCCCAGGAGCAAATTTTTGGTGTCCTGGAGTTTCTCCATGGCTTTCCCAAATCTTCAAGGTCCTGACTGGGGGAAATTCACTTGTGTGGGGTCAGTTGACCATTTTGGTTACTGATGACTCCAATGATGTTTTCCAGTCAAGAGACGTTTTTGGACAAGGACTTGATTACAGAGCCATCATCTTTACCTGCTCCAGACTGTTGTGTTGCCATCTACTCAAGGTGGAATCTGGTTTGCAGCAGAACTTGCTCTTCTGAGGTTTAATACCAGCCCTGCAGAGGATCCTGTGGGCCCAGCCTGGTCTGCAGTTGGTTTTCAGTGGTTTCTGTGGCTGCTGAAGCATTCAGGTCTGAAGTGCTGTAAACACAGACCTCAGGTCTTGCTCCTGAAAGACAAAAGATCCCTGGGCAGGAGAGGCAGGGAGGAGTGTCAGAGAAGAGTAATTGCCACAAAAGAATCTGCAAAACCAGAGTCTAATGTTTGAAATTGTCTCATTATTAAAAATTGCATCATGAGTTAGAGAGAATAAAACCTACATTTTCTTTCTTTTTTTTTTAACATGGAACAGAGAACCTGGAGAGTGGTCTTGCCTTGCAGTAATACTCATTCTGGTGTAAACACACTGGAAAATACTTTTATATAGTTTTACATTTCAATACAGAAGAAAAATATTAGGTTTTAATCATAGACTCAGAATCATTAAGGTTGGCAAAAACCTCTAAGAGCATCAAGTCCAACTGTTAACCATGCTATGCTATGATGAGTGGAATATAAATTCAGCATTAAAGTAAGCATCTGTACTTGAAAAATCCTAATTTCCAATGCTAACAGCTGCATGGAAGGTCGTTGACATTGTGGAGTGCGTGGGGTCTCTGGGGCTCAGCGTGTTTGAAGTCAATATTTATGGTGCCTCTGTACCTCCTGTCATTAGCAGGAGGTTTTCAAGAGACTGTTCTTGGATTATATTTTGCACATGGCTCTTGTTTTCCTAGATACTGATTGGGAAAAAAGTGAAGGATATAATAGTTTTCCTGTCTGCTGATGGGTGATGAGACCAACATGTTGGGGCCATGGGTGGAATTGGGGTGAATGAATTGGTGGCAGGGAGGGAGTTTGAGATGCTTGTGTGCTTCCTGCATTTTTAAGGAGTATAAAGGATATTTCAGCTGTTGAGATGAAGCTCAGCAGCTGCTCTGCAAACTCCTTACAGAGCAGGGGCTTGAGTTTTCATAATCTGCAGTTTTCCTCTGGTCACAGATACTGCTGTCCCCATTTCTCTTAACACATAGTTCTTGAATGGCATGGCTGATACAGGGGAATAATGAGAATGGTTTTTATTGGGTAAAATGGCATTTGGAGGCAATACTGTTGCTTGTGAATTGTTAGGTACACACTGAGGCTCTGAATGAGGAAGAGGAAGGTACAAAAGCTGTATGCACTGAGCAAATGCTTTGCAGTGCAGCCAAATGGCTTTGCAGCCACGCTCTGGGTTGTTACAGCACCACTGTGGTATTTGCCTTCCCATTATGTCTTCAGCTCACTTTTCCATGGTGTCTGCTCCATGCATATTTTATTTTGGTTTTAATTTTATTTTTTTGAATATTATTTTATTTATTTATTTTTACCCTCCAGCATGGGCTTTAAAACTGTAACTTCACTGCCTCCTGCACTTATAACATCTTCCATTTTGTCTTTAAAATCCAGAGGGGTGTTTAGTGTGAGCAGTAGTGCATCCAAGGCAGAATATTTCATGTTTTTGCAGGTTGCCAGTACTACATGCCAGAGCAGGCTTCTGACCGTGGAGCCCAACCACATTTGTTCTATTAGCTGCACTTCAGAAGTATTTGTTTAGTTTTTTCCTCAGATGGATAACCAGTATGGAACATTCTGTCCACAGAAGTCTTATTAAAGAGGTTAGAGCATCCTGCTAATTAGAAAAAAACTAATTAGGCAGATTGTTGAGCCTGTAACCAGAATTTTATATTTTAATGGATTTTGAAATGCAGTGTGCTCCCTTTTCCTATTGTAAATCACAAGTTTTTTCTTTTAAATGTCTGGAAACAGTCTTTTTGTGGAGGTTATGCATTTAGAATAAGAAAGCAGTAACATTTTAATTTTTGAATTTATTAAATAAACTCCAGAAGAGTATATGCTGTAAAATTGGTGAAATCAATTCATACCAACTTCTTACTGTGGCAGAAAAAACTGGTTACCTTCCTGTTGGTAGGTTTCAAGTTTAACTGCCCCAAAGAGGAGTTGAATTAGGTTCATGTGAAGAAACAATATAATTTGTGGTTGTGTTAAAATTAGACTTAGATGGTACAGAACTTACAAATTGCTCTTTGCTACTTCAAGGTAAAATTCATTGGCCAGTGTTTCACTGAGCCTTGGGAAGTTTATCGTATTTGAAGCTGGATCCAGTCCATTTTTGAGTGCTCCTGTAGTGCTGTTAGAGACTTTTGTTCTGGAAGCTGAAAAATGAGCTTGTTCTCAGCTGTGGAGTGACCTGGAAGCAAAACCATTGGGGTTGGTTGGGTTTGCATAGTTCACATCTTAATTCCAGGTTTGCAAGGTGCCATGTGGAGAGCGAGGCATGTTTGTGGTGGGGGACAAAACGCTGGATTTGAGAAACATTTAAAATATATATATTTAAGATGGATTTCTCTCTTAACATCTACTTTTGAACTCTCTTTCAACTGTGCCCTGCTACAAACTTTAATTAGTTGTAACCTTTTTTTCAGGCTTGTCATTCTGCATTTTGCAAAATGCTCTGGCTCGTGGAGCAGCCGTGTGGCTGGGAGCCGTGGGCAGTGACCTGCAGTCTGTGTCAGGACCATCCTCTGAGATGTAACTCAAGGTACAGATGTTGCACTTGGTGAGACGAGGTTGGCGGCCATCTGGAAGGTGGCCATCTGCTCCTTCCTGAAGCAGCAGAGCACCACGCTTTTGGGGGCCCCTGCCCCTTCTTGTCACAACCTGAGTCAAGACAATTCAGAATTGCCTCTTTGAAGCCTGATTTGGGAATATTGGCTGGCCGAGTGCTTGGCACTTAGGAGATGTAAGGGGCTAGGAAGGGAAAAACAAATACTTCTAGGCAAGATTTAGAAATGAGCTGTGTGAAAGGACTTCAGTAAAGGACTGGAAGCTTAAGGTATGTAGCTCAGGTTTGTAAATATGAGAGAAACCATGGAGCAAAGGGAGATGCAGCTTTCTATGCTGATAAAAAAAACCAGATACAAGTGTCCCATTGGAGCATGGGGCTTGCTATTATTTTGCTTTTGTCTGTACCACATGAAAACAGAACTGTGGATACAGGAACTGGAGGATGGAGCAATTAGGTCCCTTTAAGGAAAACCTTCCTCTTCAGTCCAAGGAGACTGAAAAGAAGGCAAAAATACTGCAAGACTTGTTTTTGTGGTCTCAGCCCTACACCCCTAGACCTCCTACATTTCCTGGAGTGTCAGCTCTGGCTTTGGCCAGTCAGATTTGTGTTCAGCATCTGTGCTGACCTGTAGGTTCACACCCTTCCACACTCCTGCAGTTCAGTCTTCAGCCTGAAGCCTGGGACTATTATCAACCAGACAGGTCTAGGTAGTTAGCATGATGTCATGTCTCTTCATCAGTTTATGGAACAAGGGCTGAAATTTATGGCCATAAATATTTTAAATTGTTTTTGTTTGGCTTCTTGGGGAGAAGAATTTCCCTAGGTGAGAGGGGTGAGAGGTTGCTTTGTATGGGGCTCCACTATATGATAGATCACATGGATGGTTTCAGTACATGGGAAGCTTGTACCCCTTCAGTGTCATAGGTTGGAATTGTTACAGGCACTTAGCAGCTTTACAGATTCTTGTTTAATTACTGGTCATTATTCTGAAGTGGATGACTCATTTAGCCTGCAGTGATGGGAGGTGTTCTGGCCCTCTATATAATTCTACACATACATATTTTTGCTCCTAAGCACCACAAAAATGTCTGTTTTCCTCTTGTATGCCTCATTTCCTGCAGTAATACAGAGAAAATGGATCTGAGAGGGGCTATGGAATGAGAAAGGGCATGTTGGGGACAAATTTGCATCAGTCTGGATGGCTCTTGGTGCACACCTGAACTCTGCCATTCAGTTCTTACTTGGAAGGGTGTGTAATACTGTGATAAATTAACTATCACTTAGTCTGTTCTTCTATATTGCTATTTCAGATTACAAAACTGGCAGGACAACATGAAATTCAGTGTTTAACAATGTTCTGGCATGGTAAAGTGTTAAAATTAACATTTAAACTAGTTCTGGGTTAGCTGTCACCAGCTTTTCTGCCCTCAGCTGAGGCTTCAGTGTGCCCTTCACTGTGACATTCCCTGTGTCCTGGTGAAGGCCCGTTGCAGAAATAGAGACTTTGAATTTACCAGTCTGTATCAGGAGGCAGCACTTGGTCTTGTTGCATTGAGATCTAGATAAATTTGCATTGATCTCAATAAACGGGGATGTTTTGAACCTTGACTTTCTAATGCTTCACAGTTGGGTGTTTTTCTTCCCTGCTTTGTCAAGGAGGATGACTGTAGTAAGACCATGAGCTGATTACTCCCTGTATTAGATAATCATTTCTTAATGTGGGAGGGATATTAAGAAGAATAGATGTGAGCGCTCTTGGAAAACTCTTTATGGAATAAGGTTTAAGCACTGCTGTTAATAGGATGCACATTCCCTTTCATGCTGAGTCAGGCAGAGCTTGGCTGTGTGTCCAGGACAAAAATCAAGGAGGCCTTAGACACACTTGGAAAATGTGGTGACTCTGCTGACTTTAAAAATTGTCACAATTGCTGTGATTGAATTGTCACCTCTGTATTTTAGGTGGGCAGTAGTTGGAGTTTAATTAAAGACCAGCCCTACATCCATCTAGACCCATCTCTGAAGTACCTCCTAGTTCCCCCACATCATGTGGTTGCCTTATGATGTGCCAGTGGCAAATAATTATGAATTTGACCTAAAATTTAAAAAACCTTGCCTGTTTTAAGTGTCCATGTCAGTGCTAGAGGCTGCTGGGTGCAGGGGGCAGAGGGAAGATGAGTGGTGGTACAGGAGGGACGTTGGGTGTCCTGATGCAAAGGCACTGCATCAGTGACCAGCTAATCCTGGCTGTTCTTGGGAGAAGCCTGAATCATCACTAGAGATGAAATGTCTGTTTTGGATGAAAAGCTAATTTGATGGATGGAGGCTTTTTCTCACCAGTGACGTTTAAAAAAGAATCCAAAGGGTTTTGGGGGTGGCTGTTCAAGTTTGTTGAAGACTCTTCAGTATGGAAGAGCAGGGACTTAGGAATTAGAGTTAGCCTTGTAAAATAAGATCTTGTAAAAATATTTTTAGGGATTATTTTTTGTTTGTTTGGGGTTTTTTTGTTGTAAAAGCTTCTTCTGCATTATGTAACTAAAGGCAGGACAAGACACTACAACTGTAATTTGTATTGTATGGGGTGCTCTGAAGGATAATCTGGAGGATGTTTGTGAGGGGAGTAGTAATATTAGGAGGGATAGAAATCCTGGCTTTATTTTAAAAAAAATTCTTAGGGTTCTGAATCTTCTTTCAATTATGTAAACTTTTAAAAACATTCATGTTGAGTTGTAATGGTATATTCTCAATGGCTTGTTCTTCTGATATTGATTGGTGAACTCTAGAATGGCTCTACTGTCATTCTCAGCAGCTTTTCATAGAAACTTCCCCCTCAACTAAGTTTATATTTAAGATGCTTTCGTTATGAAAGCCCTTGAAATTAAGATGAAATTTCTTTTTGTAAATTTTCCCCTGTGCTGACATATGAATGTGGTTTTGCCCTAGTGGCACTTCCCCATTTTGGATTATTTTCTACCTCTGCATATTATGTGTTTTCTTGTTCAAGTGAATGACAAGATGATGTATGACACACTTGAGATGGTATTGAGCAGAGTATAGTTGGAAAATTGCAGTGATAATTTTCTTTTTACATCTCAAACTTACATGCCATTGAGGAAAAAAAAAAAAAAATAAGTGTAACAGCAATTCAACAAAAAGCATAAGGGGAAACCTAGAAAAATTACAGGGAAATTTCCATAACAGATACACAAGTAATGCTGCTTTAATAATGATTTCCTGTCATGAACTATTTTTATCATTTGCCAGCTCTCTGACGTGGCATTCTATTTAACATTTTTGAGAGCCATGTTTTAATCAGATTAAGCTCAAGGAAACCGATAGGTATCTGTTTGGCTCATGGCTTGTGCTTCTGTTTCTGATTTAGTCACAAGACTATTGTTGCTGGAACCTTTTAAACCCCATTTTGCTTCTACTTGCAGCCGGTGTGTGAGCCTGGAGGTTGAGTGCCAGGGATTTTCATGATACACACACACACACAAGGCGCGTTATGGAATAATTTTGTAAATTAAAGAAGACTGATACAAACTGTGTCTTTTTCCTTGTGTGATTAAACAGCTAAAAATAACCATCTATTTTTAGTTTCAGGCGTTGTAATGTTTCTTAGGAACAAACTCACCCAAAGCACTGCGCTAGGAAATGCTGACCATGAACAGTTCTGCATTCTGATCCACTTAAGGAAAGCAAAAATCCTTAATTAATGGGGATATTCTTGCATCATTTTATGTAGTGTGCAACATAATGATGCTTTCCATGCAAGAGATATCATGAGAATAAAATATAAACACATATATTTTTAACTTTGATATTTACACATTTTTCAGTCATTTTATTAAATGAAAGACAGCAGAAAAGTTTCTAAGCAAAACTCTTTTGGTGTCCAATATTCTGCACATCCTGAAAATTTAGGAAATTATTAAAAAAAAAAAAAAAGGTGCTGTATAACATTTGGGGATCATGGTTGTGCTTGAATATTAGTGAATTTAGCACCTCATTTGGTGGTCTCAGCATCTTGGAGTATGGGGGAGGACCAGCAGCCTCGCTTTCAAAAGGCTCTGTCTATCCATGTTTTCCTAATTTCCAGAGCAAAAAAAAAAAAAACCCCATGTATTACATTTCTAATGACCTCTTTTGTCTGTTGCAAATGCAGAGAGATTGTATTCAACAGCTTGGTTTGTGTGGTGTCTTCCTGCAGCCTATTATTTATTTGGTTGACGCGTTCGAAAACTGCGAGCGTAAGAATTAATAAAGGTTATTAGTTACTTTCCATAATAAAATTAGCTGACCTTTAAGAGCATTATACAGGGGCTGTCTAAGTGGAAAAATGACAGAATGCATTTTTATTCCGGTAGCCATTTCGATTACTAAATCTTGCAGTCACAATATAGAAACTACGCGTGGTGATTAAATGTGGCTCTTGACTGTATATTTGCAGACAACAATGAAATAAGTGGAATTTTTGTGTTCAAGACGGAATTTAACCCCTCAGTAACGGTTTTGCCCACATCTTATATTTGGTTCCATTTGAACAACACAATAAAAAAAAAAAAACCAAACCAAATAAAACCAAACCAAAACAAGATGCAGCTTAATTTTCTAAAAGCGAGTGTCCTTTGGAAGTGGCAGTGCTGGGAGTTGGCTGTGGTTTTTCTGGAGTGTGATGATGTGCAGATTCCTGGAGCAGCCTGACTTGGGTCGCTGTCAGGCAGGTGTGATGGGCACATACAGCTCACCCAGTCTGCCTGATAGTCTTCAGTCATCTCAGTTTATCTACCAGTTTAAAGGGAGACTTTCCACACAGTCCAATACTGGAATGTGAAGTGCACACACCCACTTTACTTTTTAGGTGGGAGCAGGATGCACCTCATTTCCATAGCAGCTGTTACAGCAAACTTCCTTTTTGGTTTTTTTTTTTTTTTTTTGATTCAGGAACACATTTTTAGCTGTGCCATTATCTAGAAAAAGATTTAAAATATTTTATAAAGGCATTAATTTTTCTTGTCTTTTTGAACCATTGATAATCTATATAATGATGATGGTATGGCTTGGATTTCAGGTGAACTTCAGATCTGCTTGTGCTGCTGCATTGTACTTTTTCAAATTTTGACTAGGTCTTATAACATTTGTTGAAATCCTTACAAGATATTCATCTATTTGTAGCATCATATAGGTCTGGCTCCCCATCTGTCTCTGTTTTTCATGACAACGAGGCTCTGGTACATTTTTTTTTTAGTTTTAGTTCTTATTCAATGAAGCCCACTGTAATGCTGTTTCTATCTTAGTTGTTTGTCCAATAGCTTTTATTGATCATTTGGGATAAAATAAAAGATTTCTTCATAGGGAGAAATATTAACCAGCTATCAGTGAATCCAGTTCAGTTAGGTTAGTTTTTCTGCTTTATAAAACTGAATGTAATCAGAATCCATTTATGTGCTATTAAAGAAATAAATAAATTACTAACATAATGTGGTGCCAAAGGCTAAGAAATATTGGGGAAGAAAAGTTCTTAACGAAATTATTTTCTGCTAGGCTGTATTTATTATAGGTCTCATACAGCTTTGATGTTTTAAAAGTAAAGGTATGAATCTAAGGTTCAGATTCCCTCCAAATAAATTCTTATTTAACAGGATAGCCCTGAGACTTTTTTCCCCCCCTCTTTTTGTTGTGGTTTTTTTTTTGTTTGTTTTGTTTTGGAGTTTTTTTTGGGTTTTTTTTTTTCTTTTTCACTATTGGCAAGCCTGACTGAAAGAGTCTCATCTGGTTTGACTAAAAAAAAAAAAATATCTTTGCATTACTTGGCGGTGGTTTCTTTTGTACGTGGTGCTCAGAGCTCCTTGAAGCTGGAGCTCACAGGAAATGCAAATCATGCAAATCACCCTCGCGCTGACGATGTACAGTGGCGTGATTGAGCAGCAGTACGTATGGCTCGTGGGCTGACCACATGAAAGGGCTCATTTAAAGACCAGATGAGCCCAAGCTGGCTTAAGTTAGACTATGTGTGAGCTTCAAAGCTTATGGAATAGCATCCTTTTTAAAAATAAATTTATTTTATTAATAACACCTGCGCCGAGTTCTTAAACAGTGAGAACATGTATAGATGAACGTTATGTTGAGTGCAGGCCATGCTTAAATCAGAAGGGCAATATTGTTGGTTGGGTTTTTTTTTTTTTTGGTGGAAATTCAGGTATGCATTCATATGTGGGGGGAAGGTGACCGCAGTCTAATGCACTGCAAAAATGTCCAGTTTGTGTTTGATGTGCATAAAACCCAACGCTTTTCTGCCTTTCAGGTAAAAATGAAAATAAATGGAAGATAAAAGGGAATTTTTTCTGTGCAGCAGGGTTAAGAACAGGCTTTCTATAAGTGCTTTTGAGTGCTGAGAGAAGAGGGAGGTTGATTGCTGGCTGCTTCGAATTTCTTGGTAGCTGAGGAAAAAAAATGCATATTATTTTTCATACTTCTGAAGAGCTTTTTCAGTAGTTTCAGGATGTTAGCCTTCCAATAAAGCTGAATCCTTGTGCTGTGGGACTCTGGACCTTGAAGGTGGTTGGGAGAGTGGCTCTGCTGGGAACACTGGGCTTCATCAGCAACCTTTGAGATGGACCTATGGGCACAACCTGGGTAAAGCCACAGCAGAAAAATACTGCTAGAATAATAAGTTTTTTCATATTAGTCTGGCAATAAAATGAGAGTGGATGGGTTAGGTAACAGTGTCCTTAATAATATTCTTACCTTTGGTAGTATCAACATGGGTGGCTCTCTTACTTCTAGTGAGAGTCTTATTTCTTATACATCTTTTTTGTTTTATACAACCCTCATTGGCTTTCCTTTGGATGTTTTTAAAAGTTGAGCTTCATTCAAATAATGTAACATGACACAAAGCTGGAAAATGTCAATCTTGGACTGTTTCTGTGTCATCTTGTTTAATTTTTACTTGAAACAGTAGCCCCGAGGAGGTCTGCGGTGGGACCGGGCAGGACACTGCACTCCATCACCCTGACGGATGTAATTTTGGCTTGATATTTTTTTCACTAGTTCCTTGCTCCTTCATTTTGTTCTTTCTACTAATATACAGGAACAAGAGAGAGAAGGAAAGAATGAATTTTTTATGTTTTATCTACCAGACTGCTTCTTTCTCGTCAAGGCAATCCACAGGTCCTGGAAAAGGAGAGAGCGACATTCCCCACATATTATTTTTTTTCCCCACTCTTTTAAACACTAATTATATTCTTCTCCTTAATTTCACATAGGAAGTCAAGGGCAGCATTTCACCCCTTCCATATACCTGCAGGTTGAGGCAATGCCCACTGTGCTGAACATTGACAAGTGGGGGTCATAGGGCTCAGTGGGGGGAGTTTTGGGTTCAGTTGGGGCTGAAATGTTGATGTTCCTTCCTTCTGTATGGTTTGTTCATTTATTTGTTTATTTTAAAGGGGGGAAAAAAATAAAAGGGTGGCTAAAGGGATGGCATCCTGAAACCCTCAGGGAAAGGAGTATTGTGAATAAATACTGTTTTCCTAAACCTGTGATCCCTTACAGGGAGAATTTGTGAGGCTTCTGGGCAGGTGTTTATACATCCAGCACACAGTTTGTGTTTTAATAGAAGAAGCAATTTAAATCAAAGATAATATTAAAATATCTTTCATACTCTGTGTAAGAAATACCAAGATGCAGGAGCTAACAGAGAAAGCAGAAAAGAAACTTTACTACTTGTATCTATAATAATTTAATATAATTTAATATCCATTTCAGTGTTTGACAGGAAGTAAAGATTACTTAAATATTTGTACCTAAGAGCACAGGGCTGTATAAAGATCTTTGAATTTTCAAGTTAATTTGTTTCTTCCAGCAATATAAAGAGATATATACAGAAAATGAATCCCATATGATTGTACAGCTACCATTGCTCCAGAACTTTTTGGAAATGCTTTCCAAAGAACATCTCCAGTCATCTTGACAAACAGCTTGAGTCAAGTTTCCTTTTCAGGAGCTCCTGAAAGGTTTTATGTGTAGTTCAAAGGCATTGCTGGAAAAATGGTGTTATTTGGAGACCTTGACCAAAACTACTTTACTGTGCTCAGCCTTTGCAGATATGAAAGCTCCTTGCCCAGCCATCTTGAACAGATTTTTAGTTTCTGTCATGGAGAGATGCACAATCTTTTTTCAATAACAAATTAGCTCTTGTCAACAGTTTTCCTGGCCACAGTTTAAATATCTCAATTCAGAATGTTTCATAGTTTTATGGTGGATTTTGCTAGAAAATATGTGTGTATATGGTATTTATGTGCTATGTATCTGCATGTGCATGCACGCAGACATCTGTGCTTGCACATCTCTCTGGGAGTGAAGATACGAGATCTGAAAATGCCGAATCACTCTGAACACTCTCACAAAGATAATATTTTGGGAAACCTGTCAGGTATTGTGGTGAGCAGGGTCCATAAGATACATAAACAGTTACATGATCTTACATGAGCTGATTAAATCACTAGACCATGACATTCACTTATCTTAACTCTGGCTTGGGTTCCTGACTTCTCACTGTGGCTCTGGTTCGCTTGGTGGCCCTTGATAAACACGCCTTGGCCTCAGTTTCTTAAAGATTAGATAGCATCTGGTATGGTATTCTAACTTTTAACATATTATTTCAACCCCAGAGGGACTTTTTCTCTTTTGTTTTCCTGGGGAATAATGGGAATTTAATTTATCATTAAATTAGCACTGGATGCTTTGTTTAATGATGCAAAGAGTTCAGAAGTAATAGTTGCATATGAGATATGCTGGGAAAGCGTAATTTGTGAAATATATGGAAACTGGAAGTATTTTTATTAAATCATTATTTTATTATTGGATTTTTCCATGTGGGGAAATATCAGCATCTTGGCAGTGTTCAGGTGTGAGTTGCTTACTCAAGGATCAGATCCGTGCTGTACAAGTTGATCAAACATGACCATAAATGTCTAATGTCGTTGTTAACCCTGCAAAACTCTCAGCCAGGAGCTGGAGAAGAAAAATGGGCAATGGCTTAATTTCCATGGCTGTTAAATTCTCTCATGAGTTTGACATATTCTCTTTTTCTTTGAATTCTCTCCTGTTTGTCTCAGCTCTTGTATTGGTCCCTTACATCCCATGTCAGGAGCTCCAGGCTGCAGAGCTGAGACCCTTTATTTCCTTCTTTCTCCCTGGTTGCATTATAAATAAAAACCCTGTTATGATAACATGTGAAATAAAATGGTAGGACATCAGTATAGATTATCCTTAAAATCATGTTATGGAGATGGAAATAAAGCAGCTTATGGTATATGCCAGGCATGATGCAAGTGATATTAAATAAATATATGACTGAAGGGTTCCATTCATTCCAAATGCTCCCCTCTGTGATCTTTAGCCATGTTTGTAGAGAAACCTTTCTTAAAGCACTTAAAGCTTAATTCAGAACAGACAAAACAATTATCTTTTGAAAGTCTGATGAAATATGTTTGGCAGCTTTTGAATTTCGGCGAGTGTTTGTCTCACTTCTTTGAAATCTCACTTCAGTCGGTCGCTCAGCCATTTCGGTGCAATCGTTCAAATCTGGTAGCGAGTGTGGGCTTTGCTGAGTTACAGAAACGTTCTGATCAGAAAGTGGAGGGGCTCAAAATAGTGTGCAATACACAAAACTTGATATTTTACTTACTGATGTGCTTTTGAGTATCAGCCTACCTGCTGTTCCTGTGTGTTTGATGAAGTGTTCGTTGATAAATCTGTGTAGGAAGGAGTTTGCCCCTCCAAAGACAGGTCTGGAGACCCTTAAGCATTAAATGATTTTAATTTCTTGGGGAACAGAAGTGTCACTTTTTCTCCTTTGAGTATAAATGATGAAGGTTTGTGCACCAATGTGTGACTGTTTGTCATAGGAAGAGATGGCAGAGCACTGACACTGCACAATGTAGTTTTATAGTTGAGCTATGTCATGAACATGGAGCAGAAATATTTAAATTGTGGATCTGATTGCCACTTCACTGAGCACATGGAATAGTTTGCTCGGCTTATTTTAAGGCAAGAAAGTTGCCACTATGCTGCAGCAGCAAATATTCTAGAAGTGTGAAGAGCATTTGAGACAAATATATATTTTCCCTTCGTATTTTTTGTAATATTTGATTAAAATACTTTTTTTTTTTTTTTAAATACATGTATACGGAGGACTTTGAGAATTCTCTTTGTGAATATATATTAAAAATCACTAAGTTATTCCTAATGTTCTGTGGTGCTGCCTTGCTCCTGACAAACATCTGATACGGATCATATGCCTCTAAAAAGAGAAGTTCCTCGAGCAAAATATCCCCACGAAAACAGGTTGGAGATACTCACATTCTCTCGCTCGCTCTCACTCGCATGTTACATTTTGGCACGTTGTAGGAGCAGGTAGCATATCTACTACCTGCTGTTGAAAGTGTTGAAGATACTGAATTATTTATTCCATCTTCTGCACTATCCAAACTCGTTTTGGGTAGTTTGACACATCTCGGTCTTCCATATGGATACTTCATGGTGACAGAGTTGCCAGCTGCTCAGGTTTTATGACAGTCTGAGTTTTTTCGAGGACTGTATTAGTTTTCTGGGAAGAATCCTGCTTTTCCTGAGGGTCCCCATTCTTAGGCAGTAGTTATGCCTTGTGTTGACGCTCTGGAGTGGGAGTTTTTTTAGGAAAATTGGCTAAGAGATTCCATAAAAATAATTTTTAAAGGACTTGCTGTTCATAGATTGTGTGAGATGAAATCAGAGCTGTGGGATATTAGAAAAATGTGAAAGCTATTTGCTAAGAAAGCTAAGTTCCTTTTAGTGACAGTCTTCAACTTCCTTAAAAAAAAAAGTTTAGCAATCAAGGTGCATAAAGCAACATAAAAACCAGTCTGAAATACTTTGGAGAACAGAATTTTCAGGGCACTTAAAATGTAATCCTAAACAGTCAGCAAAGCTTCCCCATGGCAGGGGATTGAAGCTTGATGATATTTGAGGTCTCTTCCAACCCAAACCATCCTGTGATTCCACGATTTTCTCTGCAACTGTGCAAAGTGAGCGGGTCTTCTGTGGTTTTTTTATACACAAAATGTGCAAACCTGAAAATTAGGTGGAGATTTGAGTTTTTACTTTGCCAGAACTTACTGAAATAATGGAAAATCAGCCACTGTTCTACTTTATGTGAGCATCTCTGGAGACAAACCTTTTTTAAGGGAAGCCCTCAGTATTGTGGGTCTGTGCTGCACTGGTTTGATTCCCATTCTGTGGGAGAAATCACCCTTGCTTGCAGTGGAACCCATATATCCATGATGTTGGGTATATCCTGTGTGCCCTCCTGGCTCCAAGCTGGCACCAGGAGATGTGAAGTTGCAATACCCAAAGCTTGCTGTTCAAATTTGCTGTTGAAGAGCAGTTCCATGTAGCCCGAGGAGTTCTCGGTGCTGCTACGACCCCTGGGCCATATTGCGTTGTTCATGCCAGGCATGTTTGGCTTCTCTCCAGGGTTGGACAGATAAGATACCAAACTAAATTAATTTGCAGCCTTACAACCAATAAATAATGCTGCTTAAATGTTGCCTAATTGAGTAGAACATCAGTTTTGCAAGCAACTTTCTGAAAATTGTCATTCATTATACACCACTGCATCCCAGATATTTACCTGTGGTGAATTTTTTGCCTTCAGTGACTATGTCTTCTATTTATCTTGCTTCCTGCTTTTTCTTTGCTCCATCACAGCACCTATTTGAGCAGAGTTAGTCTGTCCATCTTATATAAACCATCCAGCAACAGCTAGTTTTCACTTGTGGGTTATTCTGATTTGCTTATTCTCTGCTCTAATAAAATTCATTTGCTTCATTGTTTGTTGCTGATGGAATTTGAGCGAGGAGGATGATGTGGATTCATGGTTTCTCCTTCCCCCCCATCACCACAGCTCTGACTGCTTGGTCCTGACCTCTCCCTTCGTGGGAACAGAGAGGCCGATGTAGCCCATGGTGAACAATCTGGCCACTAAAGTAAAAATGTGCATCTGTCAGTAATTAATTGAAGCCAAATTTAATTACAAATCAGGGAAAAAAATAGTACCACTCACACTTAATAAAATTCAAGAAGCCTCAGTGTTGTTGCCTGAAAAGCAAAGCAGTCCAAACAAAATACCCCCCTCAAAAGTCTGCTCTCTCTCTTCCAAGCTTACTTCTTGATGTTACATAGAGAAGTAGTTTTGATTCACTGTTTTCACATAGGTTTTGATATCTTTTTGAGTTAAAGGTCATCAAAAATAGTGGAAAAATGTTTATGAGTGGTTCTTGATTGTGTGGGCTGAGGATCTGGCCTGAAATTTTGTTTGAGATTTGATTCCAGTACATAAATATCCTGATCAGTTAAATTAAAAAAAGAATCAGAGGGATAAGGAGGAATTGTGAGTGAACCCAAATAATTTGCAAATTAAGAAATGTGTTTTGTAACTCTTTGAATTTTTTAAATGGTGTATTTTGAAATAAAAATATATAAAAAGAAGGAATTGGCAGTATTAGTTGAAACCAAGCTATTCCTTCCTGCTGTATTTTAGCATACAAGGCAACTCCCAAATCCTAGATATTGAACTGGTAGCAGCCATGAATATTTATCACTGTGTACTGTATGTACATATAGCAATTACAGCAAGAGGAAAAAATATTTTTCTTTACAATTAATATTTGTAAACGTTTATGAAAGTACATAGAAATAAATAAGACAAACACATGGCCTAATTAAGATGAAAGGCATGACAACCCTTGTGATTTGTTCTGAAAAATAAAGACCATTAAAATAGTAAGACTTAATTATTTCTGTAAACATTGCAAATTATCTTTATCTACAAAAACCTTAATTTATGAGTTAAAATATCTATAAGCATTTTTTGACATTTGTACATTCCATGTCAAAAAATTATTGTTAATTTATTATTTATTATACTGTCTACTGTCACATATTACCACTTATTAGTATTTATTGTTCAGAAATTCAGTGTCGTCTGTTGTGTAATGGGAAAAGGAAAAGCATTTTATGTGTGCTTGTAATTTGTGTGTTCTTGGGCTAGTGATAAAAATGCAACTTCTGTAAGGTGATCGTATAAAAACGTGTGTAATAACAAACAAAAATAACTGGTCTGTTTAAGATTGCAGGCATTAACAGTGCTATTTGAGACACAGTTTACATTTGAAAGATAAAGCCAAATCCATGGACTTGTCTAATTGCTGGGTTGAAATCAAGGAGAGCTGTATGATGGAGGAACCAAAGCCATGAGGTTTGATCTGGAGGAGCTGGAAGCCTCCACCACCTTTGGAGCTCTTGTTTCTCCAGGTGGACAAGTCTGTGGTCAAACCTCTTGGCTTTGCCTTGGCCTTTGAGGGGGCAACACAGAGCAGAGTGGTTTGGATGAACTATGGTGCAATCCAGAAATACAATCAAAGGATGGTTTGGGGTGGAAGGGACCTTAAATATCATCCCATTCCACCCCTTCCACGGGCAGGGACACCTTCCACTGTCCCAGGGTGTTCCAAGCCCTGTCCAAGCTGGCCTTGGACACTTCCAGGGATGGGGCAGCCACAGCTTCTCTGGGCACCCTGTGCCAGGGCCTCACTGGTTCAATCAGTGCCATCTGCTGAACAGTATTTTTTTTTAGTATCAGTTTTCCCTAAAAGGCTCATATTTGTAGCCATATCCAAATTTTAGTCTGTTTTATTGTAATACTGCTCCTGGAGGATGAGGAGTGCTCATAGCTCTATTCTGGACTGCCAGATCTTCAATCATAAACTCATTTTACTGTGAATGTAGTTGTTTTGCAGCAGAGAATTATGGTTTTGGATTTTATTTGCGGAGCAGGAGAGTCCTTGCTGCTGCTGCTCCTGCAGGATTGTATCCTACAGCAATCCCCCTTTTCCAGGGAGAGCTGGATTACCTGCACTGCCACACAAATAGTGGCAACATTTGTCTGTCCTTCGTGCAGAGCTTCTGCCAGACTGAGGGAACTTTCCACTACAAATCAGGTGCTGTTTTAAAGTTGCTTTGTTCTATAAGCCTGGTGGATTGGAGAGTTCAGCCTCCATATCCATAGATACATAAATATGCCCTGTGTGGTCTCCCAAGGGGAAGGCAAAATGTGTTTTTAGTTAAGTTGCATGGGAATTTAATTGAAAGATTTAGGGCAGTGCCATAAAAGAGTAAATCATGGCTGCATGACACAAAGAAGATTTATAAAGCCAAATAAAAATACTTTAGCACCTTCACTATTATAATTTGCTTGATAGAAGTGGAAACCTGTATTAGTCATTTTGTCTGCTAGCAATTAAAAAAAATAAAAAAGGACCTTTATATTTTACTGATTTTCAGTCCTTTGGAGTGAAATAATGGGTAAGACAGTAGGAAAGGGCAGGGAATTCTGTGGACATGTCACATCTCTGAACCTGCAAGCGGACTCAGCTTCATTCCCAGGAATATTTATATTAGTTAAGCACATGCTTAGCTAATTTCACACAATGAGTAGCTCCTCAGAAAGGACTGTGAACTGATTCAGATGAAGCACAAGCATGGCTTTAGACTGCAGCTTGTGTGGATGGTGGCCCTGAAACTTGGCCAGTCTCCAAGGCAGTAGGGCTACTGTGGGATGGTCCTGCTCTGAGCAAGAAGGTCACTTGTCACACAGCAAAATGCTCGGGGATGTTTTGGAGAGGAGAGCTGGGGCAGAGCTTTAGGAATGTGACCTTCAGCACAGGTTTAGTGAGGATTCACAACACTGTATTTATTGGAGAGCACTGTATATATTAAATGCTGCCGTGTTGATAGGTCTCGATAAGGACACCATAATAGCAGCTGAATTGTAGGGGGTTTTGTGAGATGGTAAGTTAATGATGTAGCTGTTAATTTGAATTTAGCAGACGTTTTAAATATAGGTTTCTCTTACAGAGACAAAAGTTGCAATTTAAAGCTCTTTGGTGGTCTAAAAACAGCTTAATTCTCTAGTAGCATGGTAATAAGTACTAATCCAGCTTATACAGTGATTGTAGTATGTCATGTTTGTGAAAGATTGCCTAACTCTGCTTTCTCTGGGTTTTATGTTAATTTTTTTAAATTAAACATAAAACCTTATAACATCTTTATGCTGAGATAAACTGTTCAATTTAACTTGTGCTCAAGCAGCAGCTGTCAGGAATTATCATGTTTTGAGTGTTCTTGCCATCACCTTGTGTCTCTACCTCCCGGATACACTCTGTGGGATGATAAAGCTCACCTTGTTAGGATTTATTACTTAAATAATGACCCGAGGTAAAATGAGAGCTGATGTCACACAGAATGACAACTGACATATATTTATGTTGCACGTTCCGTTATAATAAACTTTGCTTTTCTTCCCCTTGTAATAAGTGTTAAATGGAAATACGCTCCGGCGTATCCTCCAGTGCCCTGCGTGAGTCCATTAGCCACGAGTGTGGCTGCTCTGTGGGCATGTTCACGGGGACTCGTGCTGTCAGGTGTTATTTAAGCCTGTAAAGCCTGGGAAATTGGTTAGTGCTGGTAGTTAGCAACTTCTCTGCCAGTGAAGAAGCAGCCATGAGAGTCGGGATAAATTCTGGAAACGCTGCGAAGTAGCGCAAGCGAATTGAGGAGAGTGTTTTCTCATCAATGGTTTTGTTTCAATTCTTTTCCTTGCTGTAGGAAGAACAGGCAAAGTCATTTCAGGCTCTACATCTGAATTTGCTAGTCATCACCACAGTTTTCTCTTGACACCAGTTTATTGTGCTGAGCTGGGCAGTGATAAGAGATCTGCTTGTTAGTGGAGTCTTATCACTTTCTATTTACAGTGGAGAAAATTTAGGTCTACCTCTTGCAAGCTTTCTAAGTTTTCAGCCTTTCTTGCCATGCTAGAAGCCAGGCTCCAGCGTGCTCTAATGATGCTATTGAATTCCTTCAGCTTGCCTAAGCCAAGACTGCAGGCACTGTTTCCTTTGCCTGTGGCTATAACATCTTTTTTTTGTATTCTCCTAATTATCCCATTGTTGATCTGAGCAAGGTTAGATGATCCAGAGCTACATGGTTTTGTCCAGGCTTAGTTCTTGGATCTCTTCTCATTGTGCTCTCCATTGCCCTTTTCTCTCCAGGCAGGGTGTTAACCTTGGCACCTCCACTGTCTGCACTCCCCACCCTTGCTCTGTGCTGCTTCCAGAGGTTTCAGTCCCAATGTGCTGTGTCTTTTTTCCCCTCTCTTCCTTCAAATACAGCCAGGTTCATCAATACTATCCTGTATCAGTTCAGTTTTCTTCCCTAACTCATGGCAGAGAAGAATTTTCTGAAAAATCAGTAAAGGAAAAGAGGAACTGTAATGCAATCCAGGAATAGAGTTCTAGAATGGTTTGGGGTGGAAAGGACCTTAAAGCTCATCTTGTTCCAGTCCTCTGCCACAGGCAGGGACTTTTCTCACTATCCTAGGTTGCTCCAAGCCCTGTCCAGTCTGGCTTTGGACATTTCCAGGGATGGGGCAGCCACAGCTTCTCTGGGCACCCTGTGCCAGGGTCTCACCAGGGAAAAATGTCTTCCTTTATCTAAAGTCAACCCATCCTTTTTTAGTATGAAGCCATTTCCCCTTGTCCTGTCAATGGCCCAAATTTTTCCAAGCAACCATTTAATTTCATTTTTGCTGTTTTTGGGGTATGTGTTCTCCAGTTTGCATTTTTCTTTGCCACTCGAGTGCTGAGCAGGGATTTCTCATCACCCCCAGGAAGCTTTTCCTGTTCTGCTTTGAGCCTGGCACCCAGGTCATTATGAGGTCCAGAGGTCATTACTCACAGTGACAAATAAGTAATCACATACCTAAAACTATTTTTCCTCCGAGTATGGCTCGTAATAACCTGAGCTCATATCTTAATTGGCATTCTGTGTGACAGGCCCTTTAGAACCATCAAATATTTGATGAACAAGGCAATAACAGTCATCTCTTACTTTTCTAAGCCTTTCAGATCAGCATTGACTTGGGCTGATGAAGATGGATACAGGATCTGTGCCCTAGGAAGTGTTTGTTCTGTAGGTGCAGGTTATCTAAGAATGGTGTAAGTTAGCAGAGATATGATATGATCTATATGATCTAGATGGATGTTTGGGGAAGTTCATGAGTTTCGAGGTTGACAGCCAGAATTAGTTAATCGCATTAGAGATGTCAGTTTGGCAGTAATCTCAAGCACAAAATTAATGTAAAATAGGAAGAATGGGAATAAAAATAGACAAAGAAAAAACTTAGAAAAAATAAATATTTTAAAAGAATAAAATATTGCATAAATCAGTTCTGAATCTGAATGGCTGAAATGGTGGATAGCAAAAGCTCAACTCAGAAACTGGCTGTCTTGAAAAGTAGTTTATTAAACTTAATGTTCTATGTGCCATAGATACCTGATCTCAATTTTTTTTCTTTTTTTTTTTAATCCCTTGTGATAAGAAATACAGGATGCAAATGTCTGAGGCTCTGCAGCTCTCTGCAGGTTCAGGATTCACTTTGATCAGAAGAAGTGCTAGCCAGGGGCCAGGAGATGCTTACATGCTTTTGGTGAAATGCAGGGAAATCTGCCACTGGTTACAGTAGGGTCAGGATTTCATATTACACATTGAAATACATTCATTTTCTGATAGCCTGGGAAGTTACACAAGGCTAAGATAGCAGCTTGTTAGTGTTGTTTGTGCCTGCTTTATCTAATTGAAGGATGTGTGCAGTGTTGTGGACTCTGGAATAGCAGGAGTGCAGCGGCAGGACTGGGGTGCAAGGGTAGAAACAACATTTCATTATAGAGGATACCTAATAAAAATGTGAAAATAAAACAGAAAAAGGGTGGGAAAAAAAAAAAAAAAGAAAAGCAGACCATGCTAGATAAGTGCACTGCATAAATCAAAAGGGTTTATGTCATAACATGAACATGTGCCATTCCTGCTCATATATTGAATTTCAGTAGTCGGTTGCATAAAGAAGTAAAGTGTAATGAAACTGGCAAGCAAAGTATTCCCTAGTCAGCCTTATCTTTGTTCCATTTGTCCTTCAGATACAGCTTTTCTTGCCTTTTTCAATAAAATCCATCCAGCTTTTTTTTTTTTTTTTTTTATTTTTTTTCTCTTTTTT